>JABXWE010026718.1:0-23359 GCA_014611495.1 Limonius californicus
ATCTATATTGATCTATCTGCAGCCTTTCTATCTATTAAACCTACTGAATTGTCTGACCTACCGTTTTGGCAATTTAAGATAGTAAAAGTTATTATATTTTATTAACATACATTCATATTTTGAACAGTTTTTTTATTTTTGTTAATAGAGGTTTCCAAATAAATAATACCCCAACACAAAAAAATAAAAATAATAAGGTAAAAGGGGCAAACATTGACACATCTTTATTTTAACGATTATTTTGGGATACGTGTAATATCTACCAGCTTGCAATTTGTACATTAGGTGGAAGGAAGGTAATAGCAATTATTGAGGATATCAGTTTCAACTACATTTCGCATATCAATAAATTGTGATTTTTTTTAAACTCCTGCAACTGTCAATGTTACACCATGGTAGTACAACATTGACATCCCCCTCTAAAACCTGCTGTGCGTCAATGTTACGATGATTTGTGGAATGATTGACATCAGTAACAAAGCTAGTTTAAAAAAAATTTTATTTTGAAAAATACAAAGTTATGTAAGGTAAAATATTAACGTAAACGGTTTAATATATTATTACACCACTTGGGAATTCTTTCACATTAAAAGAATGCTTTCCTCTTTGGATTATTGGCACTTGCAAAGTTTTTATAACAGTCTCTGGTAAGATTTCTTGTACATCTTCTACATTAGGATACGCAAAATGCAGTGTCAATGTTGTACCGTGTTACCTGCCTTACATTTTCTACTCATCAATCTGCAAAAAACTTTTTATTAAAAAATGTGTTAGTATACTGCAAAAAATATCTACTGTAAACAAATAAACTAGCAAAATTATGGTTAAAATAAGTTATCTAATTACCATGACTTAAATAAGGATATTTTGTTTACTTTATTTACTTATTTTATTTCATTTAAGTCAAAGCTAATCACTACAGTCTGACCGTCAGTGTTGCATATCTTGATCCAATACACTTGCTAAGCTGGCCTTGGTAGTGTTTAGCAAACTTCCCTAAAGATCTAGGAACGCGATTTAAAATCAGGCTGGGGACGGTGGGATTTTTCTGGTGGCGAAAAATCTGAACGTGGGCCTTATGTTGGATAAGAAGTAAAACCTTAGGTCTCAAGCTCTGTGCATGTTTAACACGTTAAAGATCACTACTAGAGATGGAACCATCTTAGATAGACAAAACTCATAGCGAGGGTGTACACAGGACCAAATATGGCAACGGGATACTTGAAAATCCTCGTCCTAGATCTCGCTCAATCAAAACCAACCAACCATACTTGGTAAACAAAAACCTAACCTCAAATATCTCAAGTTCAAAATTTGTAATGTACACGCAGTGCACTTGTTTGTTATATATGCTAAGTATGTCACAACGATATTTCTTTTAATTATCTATAAATGTTTTATTAAGATTTACACGCAATTTTAAAAATTAATTTTTTGAAACATAATCTTTTTCTAATAATTTTACTTTCCACAAACGGCTCCAACTATGCTTCACAGAAAGGCGTACCTTATATATAATTTTTAAGTTATATTATACATTTTAGTGCCAATAAAACAGAACAGTCAGTTACTAAAATGTAATTGAATAAAAACTAACACAAACCTGTTCAAATTATTAATTTTGTAAATTCCAACAAAATAAGCTTCAATTCATTACTTCCATTTTTACCAGTAACTCCATTTTCAGCACGATATTCAAAGAAAATTGTTAAAGAAGATCTAACAGAATTAAACAATAACCATCTCACGTTTTCTTATTATTTATGAATAACCATCAACTTTCTTTGTTTTTAGGATATACATTGATTTAAAAATTAATAATTCCTTAAAATATGCATTATCATAGGGAATAACAATTTTAGATAGGTAGGTTATTATAAAACAAAAAAACCTATTTTTTGATTGGCATACCTTTGAATTATTGGGATTAAAAACTCCAATGGTCATTGTAAGTAATTGCATTTCAAAAAGATTTTCAAAAAAAAATATTATTAATAACTTGTATTAATACTAATGTCTGATAAAAATTATATAGACACTTGCACAACCAAAATTTACATTTTTGCTACGTCCAACATATACAGGGTGGGCCAGTTGAGTTGTTCTTCTTTTAAAAGTGCTTGACGCAAGCCAACATACACGTATCACCTCGTGTATCACAGCAACTGGGATTCATTGAATTTTGTACAATATAATAGTATAAATGGGATCATAGTTACATTCTGTCAAGTTCATCTCAATGTAGTAATTAACAGTTTTATAGTATCAATTACAGCAAAGTTTTAATTTAATTCAGCAAATGTTCAAAGGTTTTAAGTAAAATTGATTGACATGCCTCGTTATTCTCTTTTGTAAATAGTGCTTATTTGTACCTCAAAGAAAAACGATAGTAGAGTGTTATCGCAACTCCTTGGTGGCCATCTATGCGCAGCTCCTCTTTCAATCCAATTTCCTCCAAATACATTACTTAAGCAATTCTCAACAATCCAAAGACAGTGAGCAGGACAGCCATGATGTTAGTAGGTACCAAAGTTTCTGTTGTACAGGGTGGGCAAATTTCGATGTTTATATAGGGTAACTCGATAACTATAGGAGATACAAAAAAATGGAAGTCACATTCTCGATCTCTTTTTTTGCGAAACAAAAATTTTCTATCGTCTTTTGTTTTCGAGTTATAAACAAAAGTTCGATTTTTCGACTTTTAGACACATGTGAATATCGTGGTTGTTTGTAAAGTTAGGAGAAAATAACTTTTACATTCTCAAGGCACTTTTTTCTATATAATCCAATGGCGTCTAGAAAATTTGAAAAAAAGGTGCAATGTCGAGTTATGGCCTAAAGTTGTATTTTTTCAATTCGGAATCATAGTTGGCTATGGTTTAGTTAAAACGGATTTTTTTTCTCGTTTTAACTATGTATCATATATCGGGTAACTTTTGATGTGTAAGTCTTTAATAGCGAACATAATATTTTACTAGATTATATTTTGCGTTTTTTTATATTTATTTCAAGTAGGCGGGTGTCATCTATGACAGTGTTTATCCGTTTGCAAGTAAATTGCATATTAACGATTTTGTTTCCGTCATAATTACAATTAACTCATTTAATCGTAAAAGTGAAAATTACGAGAAATATATGTTAGAAAGCTTTATTCAAAGTAATAAAATTGTGATATTGCATTTGAAACATATTTCAATCGCTATTCAGAAAGAAGACAACCTAATAAAGCTATTTTCAAGAGAATAAAAAGAAATCTTATTAATTGTGGATCCTTCAACAAGCCAAGACCAAAAAATCAGAAATTTATATCGAATTTTATAATATGTTCATTACAACTACAAAATAGAAATACAAATTAAAGTAAATGTTCAAAATGATGTCCGTTATGTTCGATACATAAATTACACCTTCATAACACTCTGAACTGCATTATAAACGTGAAGATTTGAAACGGAGTTCACACAGTCTATAACATTTTGTCTGAGTTCATTTATGTCGTTACTGGTTTTCTTGTATAACTTGTCTTTAATGTAGCCCCAAAAGAAAAAATCCAGTGGCGTTAAGTCAGATGATCGTGGTGCCCACCGCACTTGTCCGATACTTCCCATCCAGTTATTTCCAAAATTGGTATTCAATAATTCTGAAACGGTGCTGATATTATGAGGTGGTGCACCATCTTGTCGGAAGAACTGATTTCTTGTCTCAATTAAGGGTAGATTGTCCATAACTTCCTCAATAATTTTCTGGTTTAAGATTTCGTAGTACCGTTGGCCATTAAGATTTTCTTGATATATGTGATATGTTAAAACACTATTGCCCCGTAGAGTATACACCAAACACTAAAACCAAAGCGTCCCTGAGATCGAACGTCGACGGTACGGTGAGGATTCATATCAGACCAATAGTGCTTGTTATGCCTGTTGAAAATTCCCGCACTGCTAATGTAGGCTTCATCTGTCCAAACTACATTTTTAGAGAAGAATGGATCTTGTTGACATTTTTGACGATACCATATGCAAAACTCTAATCTTCGTTGGAAATCAGTTGGTTGCAGGTGGTGTTGTTTCCTTATTGAATAAGGCTTGAATTTGTATGTCTTCAAAATACCCAAAGCTCGACGTCTTGAATTCCAGATTCAGCTTCAATCTGAAGACTTGAAATTGAAGGATTTGCAACCGTCATTCCAATTACAGATGTACTAGTTTCTTCAGCATCTTCAATGTTGTAATTTTTTGGTCTTAGCTTGTTGAAGGATCCACAATTAATAAGATTTTCTTTTAACCTTTTGAAAATAGTTTTATTAGGTTGTCTTCTTTCTGGATAGCGATTGAAATATATTTCAGATGCAATATCACAATTGTTATTACTTTGAATAAAGTTTTCTAACATATCATATTTCTAGTAATTTTCGTAAGACATCTTCACTTTTACGATTAAATGAGTTAATTGTAATTATGACGGAAACAAAATCGTTAATATGCAATTTACTTGCAAACGGATAAACACTGTCATAGATGACACCCGCCTACTTGGAATAAATATAAAAAAATGCAAAAAGTAATCTAGTAAAATATTACGAGGCTGTTTCAAATGAAATCCGGATTGTGAGTATACTTGTTTATTTAATAACTGAATTATTATTATAGTAATCTCGGGGATTTAAGAATTAAACTACTATCAAAAAGCCTTAATTAGTATTAGTATTTTTTTTGCCGGCCTCGGTAGTCTAGTGGTTAGCGCATTTGCCTTTAGATCCGAGGGACGCGGGTTCGAACCTGGCTGAGGTCGGCGACATTTTTCAAGCGGGGAAAAATCTGAAAATGCGCCTTCTGTCGAATAAGAAGTAAAGCCGTAGGTCCCGTGCCACTGCGATGTGTGACACGTTAAAAATCACTACTGGAGTTGGAATTACTCCAGATAGGCAAAATTCATAGTTAGGGTGTACAATGGGCCGAATGTGGCCTAAGTGCATAGAGATGCTTGGAAAACCGCTTCCTAGATCTCGCTCTTTCAAAGCAAGCAAGCACGCAAGCAAGCAAGCAATCTAGTAAAATATTACGAGGCTGTTTCAAATGAAATCCGGATTGTGAGTATACTTGTTTATTTAATAACTGAATTGAGAAAAAAAGTTATCACTTTTCTATGTAGTCCCCCTGCCTCTCAATACACCTTTTCCATCTGTCCACCAAAGCCTCTATTCCATCGGAGGAAATTCTTTTGGTTTTGTGCGAAACCACTCATGCACCGCATTTTTCACGCTCTCATCATCCGGAAAATGCAGCCCAACTAAATCTCTTTTAAGTGCTCCAAACATATGGTAATCGCTTGGTGCTATATCGGGAGGATACGGAGGATGTTCAATAACTTCAAATCTAAATTTTTCTATTACTGCCTTGGTTTCCATCGAGCAATGCGGCCGAGCATTGTCGTGTTGGAGCAACACACCTTTTGACAGAAATCCGCTTCGTTTTGTCCTTATAGCTGGCTTCAGTTTATCTTTTAATAGGTTGCAATATGAAGCACTATTGACTGTGGTACCCTTCATCATGTAATCTTCTACAAGTGCTCCTTTCTTATCCCAAAACACCGTCAACATTACCTTTCCAGCCGATGGAGCAGCTTTACATTTTTTGGGTTTTGGTGATACTGAGTGACTCCATTCTTTTGATGATTGCTTACATTCTGGCTGAAAATGGTGAACCCAGGATTCATCACAAGTCACTATACGATTTAAAAAGGCAGCTACCTCTTTTTCATAATGTGACAGAAGAACAGTACAAGCTTCAATCCTTCTTTGTTTAAGTTCAGGCGTTAACTGCCGAGGGACCAATCTCGCACAAACTTTTCGGTATTTCAACTGCTCAAAAACAATATTATGTGTAGAACCGATACTCACATTAATTTTTAAAGCACTTTCTTTTAGTTTTATGCGTCTGTTTTGTAAAATGAGCTCTTGCACAGTTCTAATGTTCTTTTCAGTGATTACACGGTTTGCTTGTCCTGGTCGTGGTGCATCTTTCACAATTCGGTGTCGCTTTTAAACTTTTTTGCCCATTCAAACCCACTTGAACGAGCTAAACAGCTACTTCTATACACCTTAAGCATTCTTGAATGAATTTCAGAAGGATTCATTCCTTCTGCAGTTAAAAATCCTATCACAGAACGCATTTCTTCCCTGGTGCAACTTTGAAGTGACGCCATAGTTGTCAATTGAGAAATTAAATTTGTCTTTTATTTTCAGACACTTAATAATCAATTCATGGCCTCCCTAAATGTGTGAACTAAGTCACTATTATCATTATTGCAGGTAGTAGGGTATATATTTAACTTAGTTAAAGACGCAATCCGGATTTCATTTGAAATAGCCTCGTATGTTCGCTATTAAAGACTTACACATCAAAAGTTACCCGACATATGATACACAGTTAGAACGATAAAAAAATCCGGTTTAACTAAACCATAGCCAACTATGATTCCCATTTGAAAAAATACAACTTTAGGCCATAACTCGAATTTGCACCTTTTTTTTTCAAATATTCTCGACGCCACTGGATTATACAGAAAAAAAGTGCCTTGGGAATGTAAAAGTTATTTTCTCCTAACTTTACAAACAACCACGATATTCACATGTGTCTAGAAGTCGAAAAATCGAACTTTTGTTCAACAAAAGACGATAGCAAATTTTTGTTTCCGCCAGTGAATTTGTTTCAAAAAAAGAGATCGAGAATGTGACTTCCATTTTTTTGTATCTCCTGTAGTTCCCGAGTTACTCTATACAAACATCGAAATTTGCGCACCCTGTACATTGAGATAGATCTACATCTTCAACTCAGGTGATATGCTGAGTAGGAAGTCCAATTAAATTTTTATGGGAGCAGTGTAGTCCAAAAATATGAACACCTACTATGCAATACAATACATTTAGAGAAATGCTTCACTTCACCTTCACCATTGTTTGAGAATGTTGCGTCATCATTAACAATTACAATTTAATAAAGGTGGATCCACAAGAAGTTGATTTTAAATGAAATTGCAATATTGCAATATCTTCTGAGGATCACTTTCATGCTGTTCATGCACCAAAGTAACGTGATAGGTTGAAATGCATTTGCTTTCAAAATTTCTCTAACTGAAGAATTCCCACATTTGCGCTTAGATTTTTTAGGGATTCTCATTCACTGCCTTTAACATTGCTGATTAATTTTTCATGTTCTAATTGTTCTGGGCGTGCATCTTCTGCGATTAACAAATTTACTTTCTTCCTTAAACAAGTCTTAATATTTTATAGACGGTGGGCTCCTAGTTGGTTAGCGCCTGATATATACATTGCGAGGTACACCCATATTTCCCCGCCAAAAAACAAATCTGTTTTCTATTATTTAAAAACATCTTACTTAAACTTTAAGTAAAATTGATACTTTGCCTTAACCCTGCTATTGTATTCGGGTCGGATCGCATTCTTGTAATGCTCATAAATCGTTTATTTATTTAAATATTTTGTTGTCGCTCTATGACTTTTACTATTTTACTCTAATAACGGTGTACCTACCTATACACTATTCACGATTGATTTGCCATCCAGCAGGCTGTGGAAATCTGGGGGAATGTTGGTATCATTGAAATTTGTCAATTAATTAAGTTGGGTTATGCTAGTTTTTCTTGATGGAGGTTATGTTTTTTGAAAGCAGGCAATGTTGCCAGTGGAGCTTGTTTGTTCATTTAACGTCCGCCCATTGCTGCTCAATATTGGTTTATAATACCTACTTAGATATAATAATGATTTCATTATAAATAAAATAATAACTATAATTTAAATGTTGTCGTAACACATACATATTTAGGCTTTTTGGAAGGGTGCGACATGTTACTAGACTCAAAGAACAACAACAGGGACTATCATAAAACTATGAATGGGGAAATGTTTCAAAATTGGTTGGTTAATCAGCTGATTCCTGCTTTGGACAAGTTGCAAGGAAAATCTGCCGTGGTTATGGACAACGCACCTTATCATTCAGTGCAGTTTGACAAGCCGCCCACATTTTCTTGCAAAAAAGGTGTAATGCAGGAATGGTTGATTAACCACCACAATGTCGAAATTTAGGGCAAAATTACTAAGAAAAAACTTATTTCGAAAGACTGGACAAAACATATGGGAAATCTATCGTTAGAAAATATTCTTCCTTTCATTATTTCAATTGGGGAATCTGATTCAGAATCACGGAGGGTACCGATGATTCAGATACTTCTAGTGATACCATGAAGGTGGAATAGGGTAGGGGATATTCTTTTGGCATCCAAATTGTGAATGAGTGTTTTACAGTTTTTATCTCGCCTGAGAAAAACACTGACCTCAGTGGAATACGAACTTGGGTCTCTTAGCACCAGAGACAAACAGTCAACCACTGGACTACCATAATATCAATTTGAAAAATGAGCGGCATGGACGTTAATTCTTCTTAATTTACTGCAAGACCTAAATATAGGACAACAAAGAATGGCGTGGAATATGCTCTGTATACATACGATTTGAGTTCAGAATTCTCGTGAAAAAAGAACAGCAATATGTATTTGGTATGTGTTACGACAACATTTAAATTATAGTTATTATTTTATTTATAACGAAATCATTATTATATCTAAGTATTATAAACCAATATTGAGCAGCAATAGGCGGACGTTAAATGAACAAACAAGCTCCACTGGCAACACTGCCTGCTTTCAAAAGACATAACCTCCATCAAGAAAAACTAGCATAACCCAACTTAATTAATTGACAAATTTCAATGATACCACACATTCCCCCAGATTTCCACAGCCTGTTGGATGGCAAATCAATCGTGAATAGATTATAGATTGATTAGTTTTTTTTAATGCATTTGTTACACTCATTATGTTGGGGTTAATATGACCCGACGATTAGTTTCAAGGGCGTCTACAGGGGGGGGGGGGCACCTGCCCTCCTTCCAAGGTGGAAAAAATTTAAAATAAAACAGAAAAAAATATAAACAACATAATTCTGAAAAAATTGCTTAATATGTAGGTTGCTCGTTGGTGTGCCAACATTTTGAATTAAACTAATTGCGAAATAGAGACCCTCGCGCCATCTGTTAAAAGCCATAAAAGCTACAACCTGTACGTGTATTATACACGTCCATCATCGAGGTTTTAAAAAAGAGCGAATTGTTTTTTCCAACCATTAGAAAGGCGCTACTGATTTTGCTTTCACAGCCCTGCACAACAAGCACTGTAGAGCGTTCATTTGGTTCCCTTTGCCGAATTAAAACTTAGAAGCACTATTAGTGAAAATAGGTTAAATGGGTTAGCCATGCTAAGCATTCATCCTCAACGGGTTTTCGCAAACAAGGAACAATTACTGGAAGCTGTGGTTAGAAAATTAGCAACTAATCTTCGCATACTACTGTTAAAAATTAATTTTATTAATAAATAGTGTTTTTCTTTTGTAATTGTGTATTATTGCATGCCCCCCCCATGGACCCCTTCCCCCATGAAAGAAGTTGGATGCAAAAAGCTGCCTCCCCCCATCCGTTTTGAGCTGGATACGCCCTTGTCCTCGTCCAATCCAATCTCCTCCAAATACATGATTTAAGTAATTCCTAACAATCCAAGGGTAGAACAACCCAGGTAAAACGCTTTGTAGAAAATCCAAGACCAGTGAAATTTCTATTATGGGAGAAGTGTAGTCCAATTATATGGACACCTACTATGCCATAGCAAACATTTACAGAAAAACTTTAAAAATGGGCAACACATATTCAATGTGGATTCTCTTTTGCTTCACTTCACCATTGTTTGAGAATTTTGCCTCATCACTAACCAATACACTATTTAATAAGGGTGGATCCAAAAGAATTTGATTATAAATTACATTGCAATATATTCTGAGAGTCATTTTCATGTAATTCGTGCATTAAAGTACCGCGATGGATTGAAATGCATTTGTTTTCAGAATTCATCTTACTGTTATTACCCACATTTGTGCTTAGATTTCTTAGGGATTCTCATTCACTGCCTGTAACATGTTTCATGTTCGTAATCTTTTTGGGTGAACATCTTCTGGGATTAACAAATTTACTTTCTTTATTAAAAAAGTCTAAATATTTTTCAGACGGTGGTCTCCCAATTCGATAGCGCTCGATATATAAATTGCAGGCTGCAGCCGCACTTTCCGTTGTTCGCCAGAAATAAACAACCAATCTGTTTTCTGATTATTTATAAACATCTTTGCCTTAATATTGTTTTAAATAGGTAACATTAATAGGTATTTTGATTGCCATGCTATTTGTATGTTGGGTTGTATCAACCAGTTTTAAGGGGGGACAACTTAGCCGACCCACTGTATTATCGTCTTCAAGAATATTTTTTTATTGTAATGCTCAATATTTTTAATATAAAAATAATTTAAAGTCTTCAGAATTTACTTTAAATTGGGAGGGTTTGTTTTAAATAATTATAGACCAATTTTTATTGAATATTTTAATTCACAAACAAAACAGTAAAAATGTTGCTAGGGTAAATATGACGTAAGATACATACATAAAAATAAGATAATTTACTAAACTATACACTTATATGGCTAAAACAATGTATATGTAATAATTTAAAATACTTCTCACTTTTTAGCAATTACTCTATACTTATAATTGCAGCGGTACACCTAAAGGATAAATAAATCACTTACTTTGTAAAAATATCACTGATACTGTAGCAAAGGACAATGGCTTACTTTCTGCTTAATAACTACCACAATGTTTCCCATAGCTACCTCAACAATTTGCGTTAAAAATAAAAACTATTTCCAAACTTTAATAACTCCATCTCTAGAAGCGCTCAGCAAAAAGCATTGTGATGCTTTACAAAGTGCAATATCTGTTATACAATCCCTATGTGCTGCTGATGGAACTTCTGGACCTGCCTTGGGAATTTCATCTCCTCTTCCAGGAGTCCGGCTCTGATTAGGTTGTGCAACAGCATAGATAACAGATGTACCATCAATAAGCCTTTGCTCATAGCTGACGTTGCTTCCACTTAACGGATCATTTGGTGCATGAACTGCCACGTAGGATTCAGATGGGTTTTCCAAATCCCAAAATCTTAACCTCTGGTCGGTTCCTCCAGCCATAAGGTATCCAGAGCGGTCAATACAGCCAGCTTGCATTGCACATACACTGTGGTTGTTGCCCTAAAAAGAATTTAGTATTAAAAAGTGAATGATCAAGGTCACGTACAGAAGACAAAACGGAAACCTAGCTGTATTATAATGTAAATCAAAGAAACTGTTTGTGTATTTATGATAATGAGTTTTAAGGTACGAACAGCATACTAAAATTTTGTTGTGACTAACCTGGACAATAAAAAATTAGTATTCGAAACATTTAGAATTTAGTGAAGAGAATTTTAATATCATTTGTTACATAGGGTGACTAAACAGAAATTATACGCAAATGTAGTTTATTTATGACGCTTAAAATAAACTAGTTATAGCATAGCTAGCAACTTAGTAGAATTTTGTTGTAAATCATAACGACGAACGAATACGTTTTATACAAATGTGTGCTGAACAATGCGATCTAATCGCTCTCACAGAAACGGGACTTGAGACAAGTATTTACAATTCTGAATTATTTGATGACAGATACGATGTTTTTAGATGTGACAGAGACAATGCTTTAACTGGTAAAAGCAGGGGTGGTGGTGTACTTATTGCTGCATTAAAAAAATACAAATGTAAACTACTCTGCGTACACAACGATTTTCATTATGAGAGTATTTGGGTGGGTACGAATATTAACTGGAATTCGCACATTATTAATATAGTTTATTTCGTACCATCCGCTGCTCATGTAGTATATAGACGATTTTTTGATTACATAGAAGACAACATAGAATGGACTGGGAATAAATTAGTTATTGTTGGAGATTTTAATTTACCTCTTATTAATAGTATTAGTTATGATTTAATGTATGGCAATAAAACAACCAGCAACTTGCAAGTATTTATTAATTATTTAAATTTAAAAACTTTAGATTTGGTGCTTTCTAACACTCAGTTAACTGTTACTAAAGATGATCAACCGCTCGTTCCTGTTGACGTATATCACCCAGCTCTTGTCTTGCATTTACCGCCCGGTAAAAATAAAAGAACGTCACGCCAAATATCAACCAACCCTCAGCACCAACTAAACTTCAAAAAAGCTAATTTTTTACAAATATATGAAATGTTAAGAGACGCTGATTGGCGTATATTGGAGGACTTTTCCGATGTAAACAAGTGCACTGAGCAGTTTTATTTGATATTCAACAAAATCTTAGAGTCCACAGTACCTGTACGACGTAAACTTGTAGGTCAATCTTATCCAATTTGGTTCTCTAATGAAACAAAAGAATTACTTCGGGATAAAAAGCTTCATCGAATCAGAAAACAAAACTCGTTATATCATACTCGGGAATTCAAGCGGCTGCGAGCGTTAGCAAAGTTCAAAATCAAAGATGATCATAAAAAATATATTGAAAACATTGAAAATAATCTACAATCTAATATTAATATATTTTGGAACTACGTCAATAGTAAAAAATCAAACTCAAATGGGACTTATTCTTACGAGCATGAAGAGCAGACGTTTACGTCGGAAACGGCAGTCCATGGGTTTGCTAATTACTTTAGCTCCGTCTATGGGCCACCTTCTACCTACGAATTATTGACCAAAGATAATATAATTTTGAACGACAAACTAGACAATCTTGTAATAGATAGGTTTGAGATCGAGGAGGTCAAAGCTGCAATTAAAAAGCTGAAGCCTAAAAAATCTGCGGGTCCAGATGGCATACCACCTTATATAATGAGGGCTTGTGTTGATGAAGTAGCCTACCCTTTGCAAATAGTATTTAATTTAGCTTTAAAATCAAACACATTTCCATGCGTGTGGAAGACGTCGAGAGTCAATCCACTTCATAAATCGGGTGATAAACATAGAATCTCGAATTATAGGCCTATATCTGTACTTTCCGCTCCGGGTAAGATTTTTGAACAACTCCTTTATACAAAATTGTATAATCATGTCAAGTCAGAAATTTGTTTCGAGCAACATGGATTTATGAAAGGGAAGTCGGTGCAAACTAATTTAACTCTATTTGTCGACTACGTATCTAACGCCTTCGAAGAAAACGATCAAGTGGATGTAGTGTACACGGATTTCTCGAAGGCGTTTGATAGAGTGGACCACGATATATTGTTAAAAAAACTACGAACATTTAATCTTTCACTTTCACTACTTGAATTGTTTCGATCTTATTTGCAAGAGAGGGCGCAGTACGTCACCACAGGGGCAAATTATTCGGAAGTTTATGGAATGCCATCGGGAGTCCCTCAAGGTTGCAACTTGGGACCTCTTCTTTTTCTAATTTTTATCAATGACATATCCAATTGTATAAAGAACTGTAAATTTTTAATGTTTGCGGACGACTTGAAGCTGTTTCTAAAGTCGCGCGACTTACCCAACTCTCTGCTGATACAACACGACATTAATTCTGTTACAACATGGAGCGAAGAGAACAAACTGTATTTCAATGCAGACAAATGCAAAGTAATGACATACAGTCTTAGCAGGAACGTGGTTGGCCGAAATTACATTATGAATACTGTTGTCTTAGAGAGGGTGGAGACAGTAAAAGACTTAGGTGTGCATTTTACAACTAACTTAAAATTCAATGAACATATATTAATCAGTGTTAATAACTCAATGCGATCTCTTGGATTCTTAATGAGAACATGTCAAAATTTTAGCAATCTTTCAGCTATTAAAACATTGTACAATACATTAGTAAGATCGAAACTGGAATTCGCGGTTGTAGTATGGGATCCTGGTACGGCAGTTTATGCAAATGCACTGGAAACAGTGCAAAACAAATTCCTAAAGTTCCTATACTATAAAAAGTATCACAGATACCCCGGTTTCGAATCTTATGCGGGATTACGACGTGAACTACAAATCACAAAACTTTCGCAAAGACGTATGATATTTAATTTAACATTCTTATACAAAATATTACGTAATTTCATTGACTGCCCTGACCTTTTGTCATTAATATCATTCTATATTCCAGCTTACAGATCGCGTAAGAAAAATATTTTTTATATACAACGTTGTCGTACTCAAGTGAAGGAAAATTCAACTATCACAAGAATATGTTCATTGTTTAACTATTTAGATAGTATGAATAACTTTCAAATCGATATATTTACTCTTACAGTAGCACAATATAAAGCGTATATTAAAAAAATTGTACGCTGAGTAAATTCTGTGTTTCATCTGTGTATGAGTGGGTACAATTAGTTGTTATTATTGTTATTTATGTTACTGTTTTTTTTTTCTTTTTTCAACTGTATTAATATCATACATTTTTTCTTTATTTTGCTGGTATTTTGCATGTTATTGTTGTTAGTGCATGTCGAGCAATGTAATTAGGCTTCGCGCCTGTTTTGTTCATAATAAATAAATAAATAAATTACTATCTTTAAAATCAATTTCACAAATGAAACATTTAGTGGCACTTGCATGACTCATTGTGGTGGGTTTTACGGGAACTTGTGATGAAAATAGTGGTTCAGAACGTACTGCTATTTTGGATAATTGATTGGCAAACCATTCCATGCAATCTAAATTTCGATAATGTCTATAATAGGATAAACTGGTATCATAAGTACAATGTAGATAATAGCCTACGCTAAACGGTATATGTTGCTGATATTTGAATGTTTGTTTATTTGTATCTATATTGGTAGGAGTTACCAGTAAACACTCAATATCACTACAGATTATAAACGGCACCTTCTGCTTCTACCTATGATTTTTAAAATACAGGAATTTATCATTTTCATGGGGTAACTTAATTTAACAGGTATTTAGTTTCTCGCAATTTTCTAAATGTGAAGTTAACTTTGCTTCAGTTACAAAGTATTACAAGCACCTACAGCAAATATGCACCTTTCCATTATGTTTTGTAAGTTGATTACTAATTAATCTAGATATATTTTTTATTAAACAATAGTGATATTTCTCTTTTGCAACATCATCCAGATCATAATAATTATCGTCAATATCAGAGCAATCATCACTATCAGTTACATCAGAATCACCGTAATCATCTGAATCAGGATTATCATCGCTCTCGTCATCATAATGCTCTTTAATCATTAAAAGATTCACATGTTTACTACGTTGTTTTTCAGTTATATGAACAGGTAGTGTAATAAATTTTTTCTTTTTATACTGCAGACAGAAAACATTTACTGAAGTATCACAATTTAATTTTTCAAACTTACTAATTTGATCTAATGGCATTGGTAGTGACAAATCAAAGCCTTCAAGTTTTAATACATTTCTAAAATTTGGATATGATGGGTAAATTCTGTTTCTTAGATTTTGACGGGTATAATGAAGCTGTTATACAGTGAAAAAAGCAATTTTGATCTTGGTTCTTTATATTAGTAACAGCCAGTTTTCTTTTAATTTCATTGGGTAACTCAATAAAGGATGATGCATGAAATAAGTAATCGCATCTATTGATATTAACCTGAAGGTATTTTAGTGAATATAGTGTCCAACCTAAATTACAAGTCTCAAATTCACTTAGTTTATTCTCTAATTTATCGTAAATTTTTTCGTTAAAAAAAATCTTTAAAGAAAGCCACATCTACTACAGAATTTGGGAAAATTAATGAATTTTCAGTATGAAAATACTTTGTGTCAAACAGTATATCGTCTTCAGAATTTCGATAAAACTCACAACATGATATTACATTCATTTTGATGCAGGGAGTATGCCTTTTTTTAAAAGAATAACTTAATCGGCTTCTGATTATCCTGAAGCAATTTTCCAAAAATGACGATAACTTTTTATGATCTGTGTTGACTATTAAACGACTTTCTATGCGTGATTTAAAACATGATTCTATTTTATGCCATGTTATACCAGTTTTATTTTTCGATTTCCTTAACAAACGATCAAAAAGAGCATCATACTTTTTCAACTGTGAAAAATGATTTTCTAAGATTCGTTTATTGTGAATGCTCATGTCATTACTTAAAGTTTTCTTTATATACAATATATTTTTCTGAATGTTTTTAATCCAAACTTTTATACTACAATCATGGTTTTCCCTAGACTCTGATATGAGTATATAAGCTGTTTTTATATTTTTAAGCGAATCTCTACTCAATATAATTGAATTTTGTAAATTATCCATCTCTTATCCAAAATCAAAAGATAAAAAAAAAGTTTCCTGTGGGTGCTCGTGTATAAATATATAATCATACCACACCTTATCTACAACATCTCTCGGTGAAATGCAAGGGAAATCAAATCGAAATCAACACCACTAGTCTTAGCTAAATTTACATTTAGATTAAATTGACTTTTAATTAAAAATAATGCTTGACTACCTGCCAAAAGAAAACAATTATGTTTTTAATTCTATTTAAACAGGGCGGTATAATTTGGTAAGGTATTTTTACATTGTAACTGCTTAAATACCTGGTGTTTCATGTGTTGGAGGTTGGCGATGTTTGTGTAGGTAGGTAGTGGCGATGCAGGTTGGAAACTCGGCTATTCTGCAATCTATACAAATAAACAAAACATTACTACTCCACAATACATTACTATGATTATAAATTTTTTACCTTATTAATAGAATAGATGATTTGTACAGGTTCTGCTGCTGCTGCTCCTCTCAATTTTGGGTCTTCCTAGACTTCTTCTTCTTGTTTGACCCCGATGTTGATGGAACGCTGATTGTGTTTACCTTTATGGAATCCGAACTGCTAACCGACGAATCACTTTCTATGTCCGTCGATTCATCAATGGCGTCTGAGGTGTTGATGGCATCAGCATCACCATCCAGATTTACAAATTTTAAATTTGATGCTTTATTTATTTTTCCTATTTCAATGCAGCCAAGGTAAGCAACCCCTAGATGTTGCTTGTTCAACCTCTTTACGTCGATGTCACTGAGTGCCTCGTTTAGCCTTTTAGGTAAATACATTATATTATCTTCCAGTTCACATACGATACACCTTTTATTAATTTTCTTTGAAAAGACCACTTTTATATTTTTAATCGGATATGTCACATTTTCCGCCATACCCTGGACTTTTAAAATTGACTTTACATTAACCTGCGCAACTTCGTTTAGTTTGTTAAGATCCATTGTTTTTAAATTAATTAATTAATTAAACACTCACGTATTTATCGGTGATAGGTACTTGAAGCACTATGCAGCAGCAGAACGAACGACTTCTTTACCTCAAATTTCATACTATTTATACTTTTGCAAAACAAAGAGCCCCTTCTTTGTTCCCTCTACAATTTTTGTTAATTGGGTCACAAACATGCCATATAGACTTTGATTTAGTATGATTGGTTGCCATGCAAACCCGGATATCTCTACTAAAACACACCATCCTTTGTAAAAAAATTGAAATTACTAGTTATTGAACTCCAAACATGACGCAAAACCTTTCATGACATTTAAAATCTATTCCAGTAGGTTATTATCATGTCCTAAAGAACTTTAACTTTTAATTTACAAATATACCCGGGAATTGTGCTAAAAACCTCATACTTGTGTACAAAATAACAATTTGAAGTTATTGAACTTCCTACATGACATAAAACCTTATCATATACTAACGAATATTCTAACTTATACTTGTAAAAACCGCCGATATAATTACTCTTCCTAACAACCAAATTTGAAGCAAAATTCAACCTTATTACACTTAAAAATAAACAACATAAACGTATATCGTGATTCCCCCCCCCCCCGGGTATTAACAACTAAAATAAAATCTCAAATTTATAATCACTTCGTAAAACATCTTCATCATGGACACATCGATTTCACAGTTTATCGCAAATAATCCACGTTTGGTACCATATCCGAATCGGTTACTTTTAACGGTATACAAACATTACAACTATTTACAATTAGATGAATTTCCTGACGAAATTTTCCTGTTTAAAGAGCTCATAGAACCTAACATAAATGCAGGTAACTATAAAGTTAAAATGCTTTTTAAACACGATACTCCTATTTACCGCATATTTTATAAACGATCCCAACGTGCTATCAATCTGGGCATTCTCGAATATGGTACCGAATTTACTGCTGAAATCGCATCATATATGACCAACAATGTATAAGGGAATACACCAAACCCTGTCCATTTTGCAAGAAAACACCACCAGTGGTCGAAGTTTTAACCAGCACCCCATACAATAAATTAATAAAGAAAGAAGAGGAGAAAGTAGAAAAACTGCAAAGGAGTTGCGACTTAACATAAAGTTATTGAAGGAAAAGCCCGCAGCAAAGCCTATCACAGTTAAAAGGAAAATCAATTTTGAAAATGGCCATGCTGGCGCCAAAAAAACAATTAATATGGAAAACGCAGTTAAGTCATCTTGGTTTTGCAAAATTTATTTTAAAGACAAAGAAGAAGATATGATTCAATGTGTAAAGCGTTATGACTGGTTCCATGTTGTGTACGCAAGTGTAAAGCCTTCTCAGAAAATATATTACCGTCAAACGGGGCGACATTGATAATAACACAAATGTTTCTATTTAATTTAAATTTCGCACTATGGGTAATTCATAAACATCCGCGATGTGGCAGCACCAAACTGACAGTGTTTGTGAACGTTTATAGTCGAGATACCCAATAAGTCACTGCACATCATCAATACATCTTTTTAATACCAAACCCTAAAAAACAAATATCACCATTACTTGTATATTGAATATTGGGAAATTATAGTTACGATAGATGGCGCGCTCCGATGTCAACAAAAACAACAAAAATGGCGGTGAAGACGTGATCTGTGTTTGAAGCTATTGGTCAGTCTAGTGTGTTTACGAGTCTCATTGAATATAATTTACTCTCCTGCGAATATTTATCAAATATTGTGTGTTTTTTATGTGTATGTGATTTGTAACAATTTGTAGTCGAATAGTAAGAGGAATAGACATGCGTGTGGTAATTACATTGGTTGATATTCCTAAATATATTGGGGATGGCCGACGCCCTTTACGCGAGGGCGAAGCCTTAATGCTGGCAAGTCATATTGTGAAGTGTGGTACCAACAAGGAACAATATATTCATGCATATGTGATACAGTCTTCGGCCATACAAAAAGATCCTCACGTAGTTACCATCCACCTCAATGATGATCCTTTGAACTTGGTACTTGTTTTTGTTGTTCCCTATTCATTGTTTACATTTTAGAAATGATATAGAAGAAATCACCTGTACAGACTTAGTCCAACAATGGGGCAAAGATTCAGCAAAGGGCAGACAGGCTGAATATAAACAACCCATTAGAATCAGGGAATATTGTCATGTCACCACCACAAATAAAGCTAAATTTCAAGTTCCAACGGACGTTCAGCAGAAAAACTTGAGTGCCTTTTTGAAATGTAAGTTTACTTACTTCCAGTTTCTAATGTAATTACAATTATAGTAAATAACGAAACACATTTCAGGTAAACCAAATTCGGCCCTAGCTAAATTTTCCAAAGGAAGGACAGTGACAAAAAGTTCACCAATATGTGATAAAGATGATGATGTGTCTGTAATGCCTACAACATCTAGTCCACACCCATTGACAGTCACTACCATAGGTTATAATAAACCAAATAATAAAGAAAATGAAGCAACCTCTTTTCCATTGGCAGAAAGTACCAAGTATGCTCCTGCTGAAAATATTTTCAGATTAGTGGCAAAACAAAATGAAATTGCAGTATCCTTAGAAAAATATATGCCTCCAGTAGGAACAGAAATTTATAGAAAAAATGTTTTGAAAAACGAAACTGATTGTATTCAGATTTACAACAAATAAAAGGGACAAAATAATTCACTGTGGAAGGAATACCGACAATTCAGGATCACTGGAAGCACATGTTATGCACTATATACTTATTCTAAAAATAAGGATCCAGATTGGAAAAAAAGGTGCAACATTTCATGAATCCAAATTTTTTTGGAAATGAAAACACTTTGTATGGACAACAACAGGTAATATTAAAATTCTCTGGTTTGTTTGAATTTTCAATAAAATGTTTTAATTTAAAGGAGTAATCAGCTCGTAGATGCTATGAGTATTATGTTAAGAAGGAAATACTAGAATGTGGACTTATAATTCATCCCATGCATCCTTGGCTAGCCTACAGTCCTGATGGTGTCACTTCTGATTTTGAACATCTGATAGAGATAAAGTGTCCTGTGATTGGCAGAAACATGAGCGCAACTAGTGTTTTAACCACATTGCCGTATATTGATTTTGTGGATGACATGTATAAATTAAAACAAAAACATAGTTACTATGGGCAAATTCAATTAGGAATGTTCATTTTAAATATAAAAAAATGTCATTTTATAATTTATGCTTCACATGATAATACATGTATAATCTTGGAAGAATTGTATGATGAAGCATTCATTTCCCAAATGCTCCTCAAATTACAGGAAATATATTTTTGTAATATGCTACCATTGTTTTAATGATAAGTAAGTGTATTGTATTATTGTATTAGGATAATGAACATGGTTAATAAATGATAGTAAAAAAATGTTTAGAATTTTTTATTTTGCTTTAATAATAATCAAAACTTATCTGCCAAAATTGGATTTGATAAGTTGACAAGTGCTGCTAAAATAACACGTATGTCATCAATGTGTGTCAATAAGTTCCATATTTTTTCTGTAAATATTTTGAATACTTTTAAACGTTGAATTGCCCTTTCCACATGCACCCTAGCTCTTGCAATACTAGCTGTGTTTTCTGCTTGTGATTTATTGAGCTGAGTTGCTTTTCTCAAGAATGGAGGACGAACTAATGTTATTCCTGCTTCTAAACATTCTTTGTCAATGGCAAAACCTTTGTCAACCATTACATGATCAAAATAGGGCTCTAATAAATTAATAATTTTCTGATTATTGAATATTGCCTTGTCAGACACTTTTCCACCATATGCTGGACTCAAGTAAGTTATAATACCTGCTGGGTTGACTCCAGTCAAAAATTTTATGGTATGCATTGATTTATAACAAGAATAGCATCTTAGACGACACTTCAAACATTTTGGTTGTTGCACAGCAATTTCTGTGCAGTCAAGAATTAATCTTACTTTCTTATAATTTTTGAAATACTGAGGCAAGTTTTCTATATTCTCCTCATATGTTGGCAAATAAATGGCACAGTTCAATGTTGCGGACAGCAGTGGTATTATAAAATCAAAAGATCTTCTCAAACTCGTTGGACTTTTTTGAAAGAGCCCAGATAACACAGTGAAGGTGAGATTCAATTTGAGTTTGATCAATGCAAGTAATATGCTGTCTGTAATGTCATGTTCTCTCAATTTCATACTCGTAATAGTTTTTTCAACACACTTCACAATACAATTGAACAGATCACAGGAAATTCCTGTGTATGCCACTAACAGTTTATTTGACTTTAGGATACCATACACTGCTGTTGGGACTAATTGAACTGTGTCAACTTGAACCTCCTTGTTCTGATTATTTGGCAGCTTTGTTTGATCTGTACAAACTTCTGCTAATAACTCTAAAGATGCAGTATCACTTTCTCCGAGTGGTAACTGAATTGTTTCAGTGCCTGGCAAGTTATCTTCGAGGTTATCTTCCATCAGTTCTTCCACAGCGGTTGATTGACTAGCAGGCACATACTTTTGACGATTTTGAAAACACAGTACCTTCCACTGTCAGATTTCTCTACATCATGCTTTCGCAATGGAATTTTGCAAGAAGGCACCATATTTTTCTTCAATACTTTTTTAGATTTCAATGGTGTAGCTAAAACAAAACATGAATGAGCAAATGACTGAAGGCTATGGTATAGATAACCCAAATATCATTTTTGCAATAATCATTATTTAAAATACCTTAGGAATATCAATACTATTATTTACTAGTCATATACATACTTGGATGGAAATCTTCTTCTTTGAAATGGAGTGAACACACTAACATATACTTTGAAATTGGTTTACCAATTCGTAGTATATTGTTGCATCAGCCACATTAGCAGCAATTTGGAATCCTACTGCAATTAAGAGCTTATCACCCCATTAATGTCACCATTAAGATAAACAACCCTCTTTTTCGTATATAAGGAGCTCGCTCCCAAGCTAAAATCAGTACATTTTTAAGACTTGTTACGGTTACTTGTAAGAAACCTATACTCGTGTGTGTGCTCAATAAATCAGATGTAATTACAATTATCCATTGTTTTACTCAACGATTACAAAGGGTTATAGTAGTTTGGCAGTTTACCTGCATCTTTAGTAAAAAGAAGATTCTATTGTGGTGTTAGTGCTGCGTAGTGTGACAGTCCATCTGTACTTCTACGCTAAAGGTTCTGCTATAATTCAAGTGCAATCACTAGTGTGACAGTTCACCTGTATCTTCGAAGAAGATTCTAGTGGTTCACTTCCAAAAGGAGTACGGAGCCTCCCTAAGTCAAAGCTGCCCTGGTGTCAGAAGTTCCTGCTTAAACATCTGTGTGGCATATCCTCACCGGGTATCCAACAGAAAATTGGTGTCAGAAGTGGGATTTCTTCAGCTGCCTAGCGAAGGAGCAACGTTCACCCCAGAGGTAAACCACTTGTTCCGGTTCCCCAGTGGACTCCAGCGAAGCAGTGTGTATCAACACTTCACTGAAGAAGCCAGCCCCTTCACATCCTGCAACGCCGACTCCAGTAGTTGGTCACTCCCCAGTGGAGCCAGAATCCCCAGCGGATAAAATCACGTAAGTCATTGTTCTCATTCCAATTTTAAACTTCTTAATTATCCTAATCCAATTAACACAATGAACGGAAAAGTTCCCTCCAAACATGATCCATCCATATCTGAGGATGAAGATGCAATTTCCGACATAGTAACGGAAACATTACCCCTTTCTTTACTTTTCAAATTCATAAGACCCTTCAATGGCGATAGAAAAGAACTTACAACCTTCATTCAGAATTGTAATAGTGCCTTCCAAATGGCACAACCTCATCAAACAGGCCATTTATTTCTTTATATAGCTTCCCAATTATCAAGTTCCGTAGTAAATGAAATTAATTTAGAGGAAATAAACAGTTGGACAAATTTAAAAGCTAAATTAAAATCATTTTATAGTCAAGAAAGAGATTTAACGCAATTACATGAAGAACTTGAAACAATTAAACAAAATCTTGGCGAATCAATCACAGACTTTTTCAAACGTTTAGAAAAAGTGAAAAATGAATGTCTCACCGCTGAGTCCAGCAACTGTAAGGACACAT
>JABXWE010026723.1:0-10191 GCA_014611495.1 Limonius californicus
TACATACGTACGTACATACGTACATACCCACCCACAGACAGATATTTTTTAAAAACCACTTTTTTGGGTTCCTAGAGACCCAAAACGGATATTTCCGTTAAAATCTCGATTTCGAAAATTTTCATGAATTCAATACTTACCCTATACCTATAAGGTATGGGAAAGTAAAAATCGCTCAAAACCTACCATACACAATTATCCGAGATCATTAATCTCGAAGCCGTTGCGACAACCCTCGAACTACAGAATAATCTATTTTTAAAAATAATATCTGCGTACAACAACCAAATAAAAGTGCAGAGCAACGGTTATAGAAGGTGAATGTTTTGATAATACTCTAACCCTACTGGTGGGTGATTTAAACAGGAAGTCAACGATATGGAGTTGCAGAGTAAGCCCAATGAAAATGAACTCTACTCAGTACTTACTACACACGGAATCCAAATTTCTACACCTGAAGAACACACCTACTATCCGAGCAGACCATAAATCCGATATTTTGGACATAGTTCTGTATAGTAATACCACCAATGCTATTCATCAAGTTGTAGTTCCCGAATTAGACTCGGATCATTTACCAGTTTATATAACCACCACCACAAATCAATCCTAAACCCGCAAGATTAATCAACGGGCGAATAGACTGGAAGATGTTTAGCACGACTTTACAAGATAATATACTAATACCGACAGCTGTTAATACTAATGAAGCAATCGGTAATGCTATACACACGCTAATTCAATGCATTAAAATCTTAGTATAAGCCTCCACTACTGTCCAAAAAAGTAAGCGTCTACACGATTACAGGGTCTCCCATTGTTGATTCAGCAAATGATAAAAGAGAGACACGAAACTCGAAGACAATGGATGGCTACAAGATATCCTATCGTTATAACGCGTTTAAATAACCTTTTTCACAGAATCCACCAAGACCTAGAGAAACACAGAATTAATAGGCACGCCGATTATATAAATAATTTAAAACCTAGAGATCCGACAATGTGGCGAGCGACAAAACGAATCCTGAGGCAAACACATACCACACCAGCTATAAAACAGGATGGCTTGCTGTGTACCACGGACAACGTACCAAAAGTATTTGCCAATTATTTATCCAAAGTATTTACAAGCCCTGGCGCAAATGGTAATGCACTAGACCGCTAACAAAACGAAAATGAAATCAGACACCCTTTCTTCCACCCCAAAGGATATTGAACCAATTACACCAAGCGAAATCAAAGAAATAGTCGATAAACTTGCAAATAAAAAACATCACCACGATATAATTGCAAATACTTTAGTTAAGAATCTACCCAAGACAGCTATAGCATATTGTAACGAAGTTTCCGGGAAGCAACACTTCCAGCATTTGAAAATTAAATGTTAGGTCGTTTTAGTTCCGAAAAGAGACGTCTGCGGCAGTACAAGTGGAGTTCTAAATTGTTTTCCTCCACGCACTCATCATCGCGTTTGAACACACTCCGGAGAAACGCGCAAAGAAAGGGAGTCCCATATCAGGATCCTCGCACAGAATTGGTTAATTAGGAGTCGAGCTTCCAGCATTTGATAATTAAATGTTAGGTCGTTTTAGTTCCGAAAATAGACGTCTGCGGCAGTACAAGTGGAGTTCTAAATTGTTTTCCTTCACGCACTCATCATCGCGTTTGAACACACTCCGGAGGAACGCGCAAAGAAAGGGAGTCCTGTATATGCAGGATCCTCGCACAAAATTTGTTAATTAGGAGTCGAGCTTCCAGCATTTGATAATTAAATGTTAGGTCGTATTAGTTCCGAAAAGAGACGTCTGCGGCAGAACAAGTGGAGTTCTAAATTGTTTTCCTTCGCGCACTCATCATCGCGTTTGAACACACTCCGGAGAAACGCGCAAAGAAAAGGAGTCCTATATATACAGGATCCTCGCACAAAATTGGTTAATTAGGAGTCGAGTTTCCAGCATTTGATAACTAAATGTTAGATCGTTCTAGTTCCGAAAAAAAGACGTCTGCGGCAGTACAAGAGGAGTTCTAAATTGTTTTCCTTCACGCACTCATCATCGCTTTTGAACACACTCCGGAGAAACGCGCAAAGAAAAGGAGTCCTATATATACAGGATCCTCGCACAAAATTGGTTAATTAAGAGTCGAGCTTCCAGAATTTGATAATTAAATGTTAGGTCGTTCTAGTTCCGAAAAAAAGACGTCTGCGGCAGTACAAGTGGAGTTCTAAATTGTTTTCCTTCACGCACTCATCATCGCGTTTGAACACACTCCGGAGAAACGCGCAAAGAAAGGGAGTCCTGTATATACAGCATCCTCGCACAAAATTGGTTAATCAGGAGTCGAGCTTCCAGCATTTGATAATTAAATGTTAGGTCGTTCTAGTTCCGAAAAAGACGTCTGCGGCAGTACAAGTGGAGTTCTAAATTGTTTTCCCCCACGCACTCATCATCGCGTTTGAACACACTCCGGAGAAACGCGCAAAGAAAGGGAGTCCCATATCAGGATCCTCGCACAGAATTGATTAATTAGGAGTCGAGCTTCCAGCATTTGATAATTAAATGTTAGGTCGTTTTAGTTCCGAAAATAGACGTCTGCGGCAGTACAAGTGGAGTTCTAAATTGTTTTCCTTCACGCACTCATCATCGCGTTTGAACACACTCCGGAGCAACGCGCAAAGAAAGGGAGTCCTGTATATACAGGATCCTCGCACAAAATTGGTTAATTAGGAGTCGAGCTTCCAGCATTTGATAATTAAATGTTAGGTCGTATTAGTTCCGAAAAGAGACGTCTGCGGCAGTACAAGAGGAGTTCTAAATTGTTTTCCCCCACGCACTCATCATCGCGGTTGAACGCACTCCGGAGAAACGCGCAAAGAAAGGGAGTCCTGTATATACAGGATCCTCGCACAAAATTGGTTAATTAGGAGTCGAGCTTCCAGCATTTGATAATTAAATGTTAGGTCGTATTAGTTCCGAAAAGTGACGTCTGCGGCAGTACAAGTGGAGTTCTAAATTGTTTTCCCCCACGCAGTCATCATCGTGTTTGAACGCACTCCGGAGAAACGCGCAAAGAAAGGGAGTCCTATATATACAAGATCCTCGAACAAAATTGGTTAATTAGGAGTCGAGCTCCATCCGAGAAGGAAGTTCGCCGAGAATAGAATTACCAGTCCGCCAGAGAAGAAATCAAACCGAAATTGAGCCGCCAAAATATTCTCACTCCGTGAGAATATTCCAGTCTGTTGGAGAATTCCACGAAATCCGCGTATGTCCCTGTATGGTGTCGCATTTATTCATTTTTGTGGAACACTTGGCCGTTGGGGTTACCTTGATTGATATCCAGCAGGTTATGCCAGTTAGTGTCAATCAGGTTAACAGACCAGAAAAATAAGAGATTAGAGGTCTTATAATTTGACCTTTGATTTTCCTATTTTCCCGTAATTGGGATTTTGCGAACTAGTTTAACAATACGTTATAGTCGGTCAGGCCAGATTGTGCGTATTTTAAAAATTATTCATTAACAATTTCAAATACTCACCGTACAGTAATGTTTCATTGTTAAAAAGTCCTACGAAATATTTAAATCCATTCACCGGCGAAATTACGAATACAGGAACATTTCCCAGCAGCGGGATTTAACAAAACGTTCATTGACCCCCCAGATGATAAGTTCTTCTAACTAAAGTGTGAACACTGCAAAGTTTCAGATTAATAATTTTGTAAATTCATTCTGCTAAACGTATTTAAAATAACTGCCATGTTGCAACATATTTGTTTATGGAAATACAGGACACACATGCTGCGCGCGACCCACAACTGGATCGCAATCTACCTGGCCAGTGACCCGACTTCCTCAGTCCGACCAGTGGCGTACCGTCCAAGATTTTAAGTATATTATTATTTTCTTTACAACACCAGGTTCACACATATTTTGCCTTTAATTGTAACATTTAAATAGATTTAATCCTGTTATAACAATTACAGTCTCTCCGCATGTTATTACGAACTTCTGGTTCTGAGCTAAAACCATGCAACCGCCCACCACGTGGTCGGACCGTTACAATATCTAGTATCCATATTTAACGTTTGTCTTAGATGCGGCTACTTTGCCGATCAATGGAAGTACGCTATGATTCTACTGTTTCATAAACCAAGTAAGAAGGCAAATGAAACTTCAGGTTATAGACCAATAAACCTCCTTCCAAGCATCTCTAAAGTATTTGAAAAAGCGATAAACGAAAGACACTTAGAGTGCGTCAAAACCGAAAATATTATCCCGAAATACTAGTTTGCATTCCGAGCCCAATACTCTACCATTCATCACTTAAATCGGACTACAGAATATATCGAATCTGGGTGGGAAAACAAAAAATATACAGCGGCAGTCTTCATCGATATTAAGCAGGCCTTCGATAAGGTATGGCATAGTGGAATCGAATTTAAACTCATAAAAACCAATACGCCAAACTAGCTTATTCATATTATTAAATCTTTCCTTGAACACCGTAAATTTTCAATAGTTATAAACTCTGCTAATACAGAACAAAATCAGCGGCAGCAGGAGTACCGCAGAGGTCAATACTGGGCCCATTATTGTTTAACATGTATTTGCTGACGATACGAAGATTCTAAGTCAATGCAACGATAGAAACACTGCTATTATGCGACTTCAAGAAAGTGTTGACATCGTTACCAAATGGTGCGAGAAGTGGAGATTACAGCTAAACACACTGAAATCGGATGCGAAAATATTCACTCTGCGCAGATTAACTAATCCGCCTAATCTAAAAATTAACGAGCAATATGTTCCTTGGAATCGAACCGATAGCGCAGTTAAATTCCTTCGTGTTCATCTAGATCAACGTTTGGGGGTACCACATCAACAAAAACTGAACGAGACCCACTCAAGATTGATCAAACTATATCCAATACTGAATAAGAAGTCATGATTGAAAACAGATTGCGAGACGCTAATCTACAAATTTATAATTCGTCCTATTTTAATTTAGGGTTCTCCAGTGTGGAGCAACGCCAGTAAAACAACGTAATTAAAAAAATACAGACTTTTCAAAATAAAGTGCTGAGAATAATACTCAATGCCCCTTGGCTTATTAGGAATTCCCTAATTCACCGCCGATTAAATATACTAATAATTAAAGAATTTATCACTAAACTATACAAGTGTTATCATGAAAATCTAAAGTGCTGTCCGGCTACAGCGCCTTAGCCCATAGGAGGAAGAAACATGCACCGACGCTTAAAGCGCCAATTGCCACAAGACGTCTTACTGTCTGATTCTGAATAAATATTAGTAGGCAAAGTTATATTATAAGTGATGGGTTTTAGTACGCCCTTAGTGCATATATAGAAAGTAAGATTATTTATCTCAGCTATGCATAGTAAGGACTTGCTGAGCTAGCTTAAACATTATTAAAAAAAATCCGTATCTAAACGGTTTATGTTTTAAATGTTTGGAGTGGTTAACGGTGATTTATTAACTGGCATAGTTTTATTTCCCAAAAGATGAAGTAGTATTTATAGTGGACAGGTTTAAGTAACTAAGCTTTAGTTATTAAAAATCCACTAAAGCTACAACCAATGATTTTTGATAAAAATCCTGGTAAGTTCTAAGTACCTAATTAAGAGATAAGTTGTTGACATAGTCATTAAAATCAATATTTGAAAGTAAATTTTGGAAACTATTTCAAAAATGTAGCTAGACTTCAAGAAATAATATTTTCTTGGGTGGTGCAGAACTTTTTCACACCACTGTAAATGGCTGTACTTATCAAATATCGATATGACACGTTATTTTAGGAGCATTGCAAACGACAGGTCAATATAACAACTTATAATGTTATCCTGCCACAAAATGCGAAAAGAAAGTAAGAGCTATAACTTGAATTCTTATTATATGATTAAAACGCCTGTTCCTTAACAGTAAATCCAGTTTTAAGCCGCTGCCTTCGCTTGGGGGCTTTTTCCGAAGTAAACAATTTATTTGAAATGTAAAATCTTGGTTTGTGCCCGATATAGTAGATACAAATGCCGCGTTTTCTATCTTACTTATAATTTCACTGTTTATTGAAATTTCAATTCATTTAATTATTTATATAACACGGCTCAAGTAGATGCGTTTGGAAGGTTTTAATAGCCCTTTGCGGTAGTCTAAAACTAACCAAAGTACGGTGGGTTCAAAAAGTAATTAGATGAGGGTTGGCTATGGAACATAAAGGTAATGTCAACAGCAAGCTTTAAAATTGATTAACTGTCATCACTGTTGTTGTTGTCATAAGTTCATATTGAAAATTCAATTAAGATACAATTATAATGGTTTTTACAATAAAACGCAAAACATTTATGATTGAATCATATTTTCGAAATGGTGTTCGGGAGAATGGAGACTGGATTTACAGTGCGGTGCCATGTTTAGAGGAATTTTGCAACAATTTCCAGATATTGCTGCCCTTGCAGGAGATTTTTACAGCGCACTTAGAAGATGTGTTGATGTATTCTGAGATACAGGGAGTATTACTCATAGAGATAGGGCTGGAAGGCCAAGAGTTCGTACTCAAAATACAGTTGATCATGTTCGTCAATGTTTGAATGAGCAACCCGCAACATCACTACGTACACTTTCGCGAGAGACTGGTTTATCATTAGGAACTTGCCATACTATTGCCAAAAAAGATTTAATGCTGTTCCCATACAAAATTCTTGCTTTACATGACTTGCTGCCAGCTGATCAAAATAGGAGAATTTTGTATTGTCAGTGGTTCCAACAAAATTTAATGAACAACGACGAATTGCTCAATCTAACTTTTTTTTCTGACGAGGCCTGGTTCACCCTTTCGGTGTATATAAACTCACAGAATATGAGGTTATAGAGTGCTGCAAATCCGCATTATTTTCGTGAATCTCCCCTTCACCCGTTAGAAGTTGGTGCTTGGATTGCTGCGTCTCGAAGACGTATTATCGGACCCATATTTTTCCACGAAACTGTTACCGCTTAGAGATATCGGAATGTTGTACGTGAATTTATTAATCAGCTTCATGAGGATGAGCTCCAGCTAGGCTACTTCCAACAGGATGGCGCAACGACCCACACCGCTCTAGAGACCCTCAATTACATTCGCGAATTGTTTGATGATCGAATAATTAGTTTACGTTCAAATCTAGAATTTCCACCTAGATCACGAGGCTTAACTATTTTATATTACTTTATATTCCCTTATCTGAAAAATAATGTATAGAAGACTCCTATTAAGAATATCGAGGAACTGCAAATCAGAATTACGGAACAGTGTGCCAATATAACTCCTCAAATTCTTATAAATGCTTTTAATAGTATGAAAAGACGAGTAAATTTGTGTCTGCAGGAAAACAGCGGTCATTTTGAAAAGCTTCTTTAGTTTTTTATGATTATTTTTCTGTACCTGTGAAATAAATAAATTATAATTACCAATTTTAATGATTACCTACTTGTTGTTATGATTTGTTTAATAGTGTAGTAATGTAGTTGTTACTGTTGTCGTCTAAATTGAAATAATAGAACTCATTTTTTAAAAAATTGATTTATTTACATTTACCATGCAACTTAACCTAACATAACACTGTCGGTTAAGTACTGGCACTTGCGCTAGAAAGGCTGTGCCTAAACGTCAATTCGTATATAGAGCTTGCATTAGACATTATTTTATTATTGCATGGCCAACCGTTATGTTATTACTTTTTGAACTTACAGTATATCATTAGAATGTCGTCGATAGTTTATTTTATAAAAATGTAAGTTATTTTAATATTTTAAGTTATAGTTTAATCTACTATACATCGTAATACTTTCATCGAGAATGAGCTGTACAAGAAATGGTGGCTTTATTTTATTGATCGTGTGATCAATTAATAGTCCGAATGTGCTCCGCGTACGATACAGTACTATACCTGTATTCAGGGAGTCTAGTCAGTAGACATAAACACATGCACGTGAACGCAGCGGAACCTTTTTCGCACGATCGCGACTTCTGCGGATACAAACTAGTGTTAAGGAGATAGAAAATAAATGTACTTACATTACTGAAAACGGTAGGCATATAAACTAACTACACAAAAATACTCCAGCCAGAAAGTTCAGAAGTACCACTAGACTCAACATTTACGTTTATAATGCTGGGTTCCAAGGCCACTTCAATAATATTGTCCAGTTCCCACATAATTTTTTCAACAACGTTAATTACGTGTTGCACACTGTTTAGCCAGTTCTCAGCACTAATTTGATTAATATCTTCCAGAAGAAGGTTCCTGACATTTGGAAATTTGAAGGTGATATTTGTTGCCGCGACGTGACCTTTTACTTGATCCCACAGTAATTCTATTGGGTTGAGATCACAATGGTACGGCGGAAGTCTAAACACAGTTTTATTTTGTGTTTTCGCCATTTTGTTGACAACATGGCAATTATAATTAGGCTTGTGTTGTTTTACTATGTGCAGCAGCTCATTTTTCAACATGTTCTCTTCAAAAGCAATACTTTTAGAAGACAACCATTGCTAAATTGAAGGCTTTGTAAAAGATGTGGTTGGAGTTTTCTCTTGTCTTCGAGAGTGGTACGAAGCATTATCAAGTACTATGAGACAGTTATCCTCAAGTAGCAAAGAACTTTTCAAAACTACTCCTCAAACTTTTCTGAGTTCCTTTCTTCGTGGTAATCTCCCGTTGTTTTGGATTAAAAAACCCACACACCGCCATTAACAAATCCCGTGTCACTACCGATGTGTGTAATAATTAACCTCTTTCCTTTGCGCGACGGATTTTTTAGACCAAGGGACAATCGTGATAAAAACGCTTGTCTTGACGATGTTACAGATTCATCTTTCCATATTTTATTTTTCGTGTGGCCATTTACCTACGTTTTGCCCAAATAATACACTTTCCTACCTTCTTGTCGATACGTTGTATCGTCCGCAAATATTTTCTACTCCGCAGAACCATTTCCTCCTTATCCATTAGCATGCTGTCCCGACCGCGTTTAACAAACATAAAATTGAATCTTTTCAAAATTTTATAAAATGTTGTCCTTTTAAAATTCGGCAAGTCGTTGTCTTCGTTAACAACGTGTAGCACTTTGTCAATAGCGGGTAACTCGTTGCGGGAAAAGAATTCATGCACTTTTTTACGAATTGCATTTTGGTCAAAATCGTCAATGCCGTCTGAAAGTCCTTTACGCGGTTTAACTTTTTTGGCGATGATAAGGTCTTCTTATTCCGCTTATAATCCGATATTACACAATACACAGATCTTTCGCTTACTCCTGTCATCCTGACAACTTGTCACTATTTCAGACAATTAAATTTTCGGATTAGACTGTAATTCTGATTTGTAAGAATTTAGGATCACGTGCTTTTCCGAACTACGAAGTAGGGCCTTTTTGTATCCTTTTGTAGGGGGAGATAACTGCACGTCGGGATGAATCACTTGAACTTGCCATTGCTACGACGTAATATGTAAATCAACAATTTTCAAACTATATTGTTCATTAAAGTTAAATACACAGTTCGGAAGGCTTCTAAGGAGGCCATTCAACCAAAATACATACCTGGGTTGCCACCGCAGTACTACCAGCGTGTTAATTCAGCATGAGCTTGCCTAAAAATGCACCAATAGTATTGCAGTATGCACCGATCACGCACTTATCATGCAACGGTCACGGACCAATGTTTGTTTACGTCTACTGACTAGACTCCTTGAATACAGTCTTTTTAAGCGTTTACAGATTTATTTATAGTTTCTTTCATTCCCATTGAGTAAGGCATTATATTTACCGTGGGTTTAAATCTCGAGTAGTTTGATAAAAATATGAATTTACACTAAATTTAGAAAATGCTTTTGGTGTTTCCGTAGCGTTACCACCTAGTTAAAAATCGTGTACTGCAACCGGGGCCTGTTCATATCGGCCAATGTTCATATCGGCCAAAACCAGATTTTGTTCATATCGGCCAATTTTACGTGATCACAACGGCCAACATGTTCAGATCGGCCAACATCACTTCATGTTCATATCGGCCAACTTGTTCATATCGGCCACTTTTAGTTTTGATCATATCGGCCAACTTGATCATATCGGCCAACGACGACGTTAAACGTAAGAAAAGCCGATAGTAGCCGAATCATAACTTTTACGCAAGGACGACCGACG
>JABXWE010026724.1:0-14553 GCA_014611495.1 Limonius californicus
GGTTTGTTTTTTGACCACCGTGTACCATCCTTGGTCAAACTAGTATTTCCACAGTTGTCATCCTCTTCGTCAGATGATTCACAACCGGCATCGTCAACATTATCACTTTCACTGTCTTGTAACACCTCTTCATTCTCTAATCATTCTAACACATCAGGAATGTGATCTAAACCTTCATTCACCAATTTTTCAAGTTCGGCTTGAGTTAGAGGTTTACACGGCAGGGTGTAATTATGAACTGTACGCAACACTCATTCTGCAACTAATATATACTTAACTAAGCAAACATGTCGCTACAAGTGACAGCATGTTCGAACGCGCTTAGATGCAGGTCTCGCCGGATATCCAACATGCATAAAAGAGTAGTTGCACTCTACAGCAGTAAACCATGTTATACCATTGACGGCTACGCGGGGTCATTAAGTGACTCCAACCCGAAAAATGTTTTTTTTTTCAATTATGTGTATTGATTTTGAAAATAAATACATGACAATAATCTGCGAGAAGGTCAAAAATTCAGCTAAAAATATTACGAAGCTGTAAAATTAAGAACTTAGAAAAATACAACAACAAAAAATAGGCGTTGGAATCACACAGCGACCCCACGTGGTCATCCGAAGGTTAAACGCCCATATCACTGATTCAATTCGAAAACACACAAAGAAGATCAATATCGCTTACGGGCAAATATGTACCACTAGTAATAAATTAAGAAAATAATAGCACCAATACAACTGAAACAATTAATCGCTTAGGCGAAGATGCCACTATCATTTTTGATTAACAAATAATTGATTATTTTTATTTAACAGCCTTCAATTTAAATGTTTATCTCTGTACATTCAAGAAAAATGGCACCACTCTTGGACCCGCCACGTCTGTCATCTGTAGGATTCTGTTCTTCAACGTAATTCAGTGTATGCTAACTAAGAAGAACTTAAGCAGAGTTACATATAAAAAGAGGCATAAGTGTTAAAACTATATTAAAGCTTTAAACAAGTATTTGAAAAACTACAAGGCAATACAGAGGAGGTTGCTGGCTAGCGGTCAGCGCGTTAAACTTCTACCATAGGCAAATAAACACAAACAGTGTTTATTTGCCTATGCTTCTACGCTAAAAGTCTGGGGTTCAATTTTCGGTACCGGAACACAGGATTTTTAACGGCCGTTCTCTCTCACAAGGCAAACCAGCGAGGTATTCTGTCTAATAAATCTTATCTGAAATAAAAGTGTTAACACTTCGGTTCGGAGTCCACATTAGGCCTGTGGTACACAGGCAAAGTAAAGAAAATCATTAGGTCTCGTAAGAGACAAAGCACTCAAAAAAAGAATGAGGCAATATAACGTCGAGGATATTTTACTAATGATGAACTGAAGTTGAGTGGTAATTATCGTGCGCGGCTCAGTGTACATCCAAATAATTTAGCCAGTGACCTACTAAATGTTCGTGTAGTGCGACGACTCAAAAGGTTCAAACCCTTCGATTTACCAAATAGATTTGCCTAAATATTTCAATCACTAAATGTTTAATCAAGCCTTGTAATTATTGTTAACTTTAGCTATAGTTACAGTTATGTTCAATAGGTATATAGTAATCAAAAGCCTAACTATTTTAGGTTATAAAGGGAAATTGCTAATTAGGCAATTACCCACAAGACATTAGCAATGTCATGGAAGTTACTGAATGCCTGTATTGATTGGCAGATTGTAAATAAAGAGGAATCAAATTAAAAAAAATATGATGAACTAGATGGTCAGTTGTAAGTCCTGAATTTAAATGTTTGTAAAATATAGAAACGACAACGTCGGATGTATCCTGATTGCGCTAGAATTATAAATTCATAAAATCACACACCTCTGAAGGTATTTAAATTGTTGCTAATAAAATTTGCAAACTCATAATTGTAAAGTTGGATGTATACTATTCATAGCAGTCTATAATAAAAAAAAAATTAAAATTTTGCAAAACTATTATGTATTTCCATACCAAAAATGAGAACGTGCAAAAGTTCATACCAACTTGTATGAACGCTACTTACCTATACGGCTCGGGTCTGGCACTTTTGGCAATGCATTTGATAACGCTACCTAAAATGCAAAGCAAGCATCAATGACAATCTTATTAACTGTTATATGTAAAATGAATAGTTATTTTTAATCTAATAATATCAGTTACATTATTTTATTTTAAGATTAACTCAGCCTAGGTATTTCCTTAATCCGAATTGACTAATTTTTAATGCTAGATAGAAATACAAATTTATATTTTCTGTATAATTTCCCAATTTATCTGTTATATATACAGGGTGTCCAGGATAAGATGATGTACATGGGGATCATGACTACCTTAAAAGATACGAAGTCGATTAAATTCGAAAATAGTTAGGCAAAGTTATGCACCATACGAAAATGTACCGATTTTCAAGCTATCTGCAAGCGCACTAAAATATCTTGAAAAACTTTGTCTTTTTCGGTAGTAGCTAATAAGTTTTCTATTATTAAAGTTATGCAATTTGAGCTCGGTATTCTTACATATCCGACACGAGGAATTCAATTTAAGTAAATATCATTTTCTAAACCAACTATTTTCAGAGATTTTTTTGTTATTCGTGTAAAATCTAAAAATAATATTATTAAAATCTGTTCTATAGGAAGAAATTTATTTAACCAATTTAAATTTTTATGCGATAAATCGACATACTTTAGCTAATTGTTTTTAATGTGCTACGTATAGTATGATATTTTCGTATATGAAAAGTAGAAAAACATACATAGATAATTATGACGATAGTATTACGCGGGTCAGGTGTGTTTCCAACCTTAAATTGGTATGTTTGCTACATTATTTACAACACAAAAAAAACGATTTATATATATAAGAGATTATTAAATCTGAAAGGTTAATTTGAAATATTACAATTATCTTACCGTGACAAACAATACGAAGCACACATTCAGATAAACATTCATTTTTATTGTATAAGTAAAAGAATCCTGATGACAATTCTGCAGTTGCGGTAACACTATTTGGCAGAAAGTAAGACAATTAATTTTATATCAACTCTGGAATTCCAAACGACAACACAGTTATTAATAAATAAATAGATGTGCGGTATTTTATAAACACTAGTAGATTGGCTGGAAATTCCATACGCTAATCAAAACATCAGGTTCAGTTCTACTTTCCCATGCGGGTAATTCCATATCAGCCGGCCTTGGTGGTCTAGTGGTTAGCGCGTTTGCCTGTAGATCCAAGGGACACGGAGTCGAAACTGGCCAAGGTCGGTGCGATTTTTCTAGCGGCGAAAAATCTGAAAGTACGCCTTCCATTAGATGAGAAGTAAAACCGTAGATCCCGGGCCACTGTGACGTGCGACATATTAAAAATCACTACCGGTGTTGGAACTACCTCAGATAGGTAAAATTCTTAGTTAGGGTGTACAATAAGCCAGTATTAAAGGCCATATTACATGGGGAGATTTTTCAATGCAATCGGTTGCAGCTGCTGGTTGCGGCAACTAACTGCTTCGTGTAATGCACAAATTGCTCATGCAACCGAGCGCCGCAACCGACTGCACAGGCGATTTTTTCGTATAGAACCTGTTCTAATTTCCATGCGATTTTCTCGTGCAATGTAATAATTTATTGTTGCCAACAGCACGAAACTAAGCAATACACCGAAGTCCGAAGTTATGTATACGTAATAATACTAACAGTAGCTGTATATCACAGAACACTCTTGTTTATTTGTGATCTGAGTTCTGTTGGTTTCGTTGACCTGTATTGTTTGTTGGAGCTTGTAGGGGTTAATAATTTTTGTTTAAGTATTAAAAAAATAGTAGTAATTACAATCAAGCCGACGAAGAAATGAATGAGGATTTAGTTGGGACGAAAGCTCACCTGAAAGTTTTTATCTAGCAATATGAAAATTACTCATGCCTGTATGTAGTAACTTCGCCTGACTACAAAAATAAGACGAAGGCTGCTTATCAGGGAATTTGTCGCAATTTCAACAAGAAGACGCAACATAGATTAACGGTGCCAGATGCCAAGACAAAAATTCATGGTATTAAGAGTCAATATCTAAAAGAAATCAATAAAATAAAAGGTTCACGGACAAGTGGTACAGGCACTGATGATGTGTATGTGCCTAAGTTGTTACTTAACTATTAGGATGATAAAACCTATCCAGTTAGGTCTGGCGCATCTAATTTAGATAATGTAACTTCGTTGTTTATTCGTATAGCCGTGGTACGGTAGGGATAATGTAAGTAATTTCTAGTGATCGTAATGGATTTTCAAATTTTATTATGAAAGTTTTTTTAGCAAATTGAAGATAGCGGTGAAAGTTTTGTTGACACTGACAAGACAGCACAGTATTCAAGGGAACAATTGACGAACTCCAGCACTGAATGATCCCTGAAAGTCCACTCTCGATAAACTCTGGAGATGTTATCCCGCCGAAGAAGTCCACAAAACGTAAAAGGGGCGCCACTGCAACTTCATCAAGTGTACATGATTTACTCTTGGAAGCCCCGAATATAATGGCTACAACATCAAAATCAATAAATAACTTTGCACAGTAAGCAGTTTGTTTAATGCATTACTATGTAGTGTTTACCAATATGTCATATTATTATATTCACTAATACTAGTATAATTATTGTTTTAGAACGATGGCGAATGAAATGAAGAAGATCAGATGTGATTGAAGGCTTCAAAAGCTGAAAAGAAGGTTGTTGGACTGCATTTTTGATTGCCAAGATGAGGAAAATGATTTTGAATGCTGTCAAGTATACACTTAATTTTTTTATAATTTTTATAGTAAGAGCATAACGGTCTCGGCTACGTACTCAAAACCTATTCATGCGTAGTTTACTAACTACCCGGTGTTGCAGCAGCGGTGTCTTGCGGTATGCATTGCAGACATGCTAACGTTCTGCAATTCCCCACCCGATCCCACCCTATCCCGTAAATTCCTACCCACCTTACTGGCATGGGGTGGGCCTGGCGTATCCAGGATCGGCCTTCGGGTCAGCTCCATGTCAGACGATGATGATGATGATGATGATTTAATATCAATTTAATAATAAATATTTGTTTAATTTTTATATTGTTTATTTTGTAATAAATTCTGTACATAATTATCTAAATATCTAAGTAGTTAACATCATTTTGCCAGGTCACACTGCCAACTCCATTGAAATATGCCATAAATAATTCTTTTCTAATATCAAGCGCTATGTGTGTTGGTCTATTTCCTACTTGTTTACTTAAATTATGTTTAAATGTGCAGCGCCTATCAACCAGTGGCGGCTTGTACTAAAGGGCACAAGGGCATGTGCCCACCCAACCACCAAGATAAACACAGAAAGAAATTCGCATGTAATTCAGTGCATTATTTTAATTTCATTATTTTAACGATGGTATCAAATTTTCCTTCCGCACCAAAGGCGCGGCTAACACGCTCAAAACTGTGTTCCGGGGAACGCTCTGATTTGTACCTATTTAGAGGATGATTCGGTTGCCTATCGGTTATCTGCGCTATACGCAATATACCAGGCGAATGGGGCACCGAGCACATTGTTCCCGTTTGCAGTCAACGTTTGAATTTGCACTTTGGAGCGCTGTTTTCGCGCAATCGCGTGTTTGAATTCAAAGACGAAAGTGACGTTTTTTCAATGATGGAAGTTAATTGTGTGCAAAAAGATCCACTGAACGCATTGGCGGTCCTATCAATAGAAAGGAAGTTCGTCCAGTCTATCCCGGATTTTGACAACAAAGTCATAGACGTCTTTTCTAGCATGAAAAATAGGAGAATGGCTTTTATGTACAAAAAATAAGTAAGTTTTTTCTTGTGCCCACCCTCTTTCTTAACTCACGAGCCGCCACTGCTATCAACATCTGTCTGTCTATAACTACCTCTGCACTCCTTACTAAAAAAATTATGTAGTACACAGCATGCCAAAGTTATAGTTTCCATCTTATCCACATTTAAACGGATTATTATTAAAAAACTCTAAATCGGTTAGCTAAAATACCGAAAGCATTTTCCACAACGCAACTGGCCCTACTTAAGCGGGAATTGAAAATTCTTTCATCATTTAGCGTATTGCGAAAGGGAAAAGGTTTTAAAATATCTAATGGAAAAGCTGCATCAGCTACTATAACATAAGGCACCACCTGAGTTCTTCCTGGTAGGGCAGTCTCTGCTGGAATATTTATTATATTATAAGCTATTGCTGCACAAATTCTACTTTTCCGATAAACTCCACCACCAGAAATTCTACCATTACTCCCAACATCGATGTAAAGGAAATTATAGTGTGCATCTACCAAAGCGAATAAAACAATACTATGTTCGCCTTTGTAATTGAAATATGTAGATCCTGCTCTTGTTGGAGCTCTAAAAATTATATACTTTCCGTCCATAGCCGATAAACAGGAAAATTCCATATTTCATTAAAATTATGTGAAACTTTTAACCATTCCGATGTAGTATTTGCACACTAAAACAACAAAATCATTACATTAATTATAACTGTTCATTTATCAATTCATAGTTCTTACTCACTTTTAGATATTCCTTTTCCAAATTATTATGTACAGCTCTACATACTTTAGGAATAAATAGCGAAATAGTACTTTCAGACACTCTTAACTGGTACATCAGACTACAATAAAAATTGCCTGTTGCAAGAAACCGTAGGGTTATAATCAGCCGAAGCTTTGCAGATATGCTTTCACGCATATTTGTACCAGTTTTTTTAATGTCGCTTCCCACTAACTTTAAAAGCTTTTCAAATGTTGCTTCGTCCATCCATACATAATTTAAATATACACTGGGTTCATTAAATTCATTTGTCAAATTCATGTTTCCTTTTGTAACGTCACCGTTGGCTAACCAAGGTCTCACCCTGTTACGGGCCAAACGAGCTATTCCGTCGACCCGCAACAGGATAGGTGGAAAAAGATCTACAGCTTAGCTCAGAGGAGTAGGGGGAGTCCACGGACATAGCTTACGGTAGGAAATCTTCCTAGTTGTGTAAAGGGTATGTCAAAATTAGTGGACGCCATCTTCCAAATCCAGCTGATTGTAGGTCCTCGTGGAAGGCCGAGAGGCCAACAGCTTACGGGAACCGAACTCACCTTTATTGTGCCTCCTCGTATATACAGGGTGTTTCCTAAGTACGGTACATAACTTCGGGAGCGTGTTCTGCCGCTAAACTAAAGGTAACTTTGCTATATAAACTATTTCTCAAAAATGCTTCGTTACGGAAATACAGGGTGTGAAAGTTTTACTTAAAAATTACAATTTTTTTAATAGTTCCAAAAACAATTGAGACATTTTAATTAAATTTTGCAGGATTTGAGGGTTAGCAACGGTGCGTGTTTTACGGTAAAAATAGTGGCTTTAGTTTAACCAGTGGCGTGCGGGCAGGCTAATCGCTGATAAATTTGGAAGGAAAAACGAGATACGTCACTGTTCTTTTTCAATATTTTTTCTTTTTTGAATTGCCTGTTTGATTTGGAAGAAAAAGGTCTCTTGACTTTTTTTCGTAGAACGCATCATTTTCGAGTAAAAAAATAAATAACATTGCAGTGCGCCGTAATGCAATAACTAATATTCATGAATTAGCCACGTGGAAAAATCATATTAAAGCAATAAAGACACTAAGGTTTTTCATTCTTTTTTATTCTTCTTAAACTCTTTTAACAATGTACGACAAATCAAAATCATAAAAATAATCACTTCTGACAAAGAATCAAAGCAAATGTTGAAAATGGCCACCTTCTGATAAAACGCACGATTCCAATCGTCTCATCATTGATTGTCTCACTCTTTCAAAAATTCTCGGAGTATTTCTTATGGCATTGCAACTTTGAATTATTCGATTTCTTAAGTCATTTTCATCTAATACAGGTGTCTCATACACGAGTGACTTAAGGTGACCCCATAAATAAAAGTCCAAGAGATTGATATCGGGACTGCGAGCTGGCCAATCTTGAGGACCTCCGCGTCCAGTTCAGCGATTAGGGAAAGTGTTGTCAAGGTACTGGCAAGCAACAAGGCTGAAATGAGCCGGGGCACCGTCGTGCATAAACCATAAATTAGCTCTCACGTGCAGAGGCACATCTTCTAACAGAACGTTTAGTTCTTCGGCTAGAAACTGACTATACGAATTACCGTACATGCCAGATTGAGCGAAACCGGTAGTTTTAAGCATAATCCGGTAGTTCCTGGTAGACTTCCAACAGTAACAACGCCTGTGCTAGAAGAAGCTATACTTCGAGAGATAGAAGAAAATCCTTCTGTACTAGTACCAGGAAGATAGCACAACAGCTTCAAGTAAGTCCAAAGACTGTTTGGAAAGTTTTGAAAGTTTCTCAGCTATTCCCATATCACATACAACGAGTACAAGCTCTGCTACCCCGCGACTTCCAGCCAAGGCTAAATTTTAGTAGGTGGTTACTCCATAGAGTGGCTCCTAACAACATTTTTTTGAGTATAGTTTTATTTACTGATGAGGCAACTTTTTCGCGAGAAGCAATTCTTAATTTTCATAATGAACATTTTTGGGCGGACGAAAATCCCCATGCAATAAGAGAAGGTCGCTTTCAGCAATCATTTTCACTAAATGTATGGATAGGGATTATTGGTGACTATCTTATTGGACCACACTTTTTACCCCCTCGACTAAACGGTAATTCGTATAGTCAGTTTCTAGCCGAAGAACTAAACGTTCTGTTAGAAGATGTGCCTCTGCACGTGAGAGCTAATTTATGGTTTATGCACGACGGTGCCCCGGCTCATTTCAGCCTTGTTGCTCGCCAGTACCTTGACAACACTTTCCCTAATCGCTGGATTGGACGCGGAGGTCCTCAAGATTGGCCAGCTCGCAGTCCCGATATCAATCTCTTGGACTTTTATTTATGGGGTCACCTTAAGTCACTCGTGTATGAGACACCTGTATTAGATGAAAATGACTTAAGAAATCGAATAATTCAAAGTTGCAATGCCATAAGAAATACTCCAGGAATTTTTGAAAGAGTGAGACAATCAATGATGAGACGATTGGAATCGTGCGTTTTATCAGAAGATGGCCATTTTCAACATTTGCTTTGATTCTTTGTCAGAAGTGATTATTTTTATGATTTTGATTTGTCGTACATTGTTAAAAGAGTTTAAGAAGAATAAAAAAGAATGAAAAACTTTAGTGTCTTTATTGCTTTAATAAGATTTTTCCACGTGGCTAATTCATGAATATTAGTTATTGCATTACGGCGCACTGCAATGTTATTTATTTTTTTACTCGAAAATGATGCGTTCTACGAAAAAAAGTCAAGAGACCTTTTTTCTTCCAAATCGAACAGGCAATTCAAAAAAGAAAAAATATTGAAAAAGAACAGTGGCGTATCTCGTTTTTCCTTCCAAATTTATCAGCGATTAGCCTGCCCGCACGCCACTGGTTAAACTAAAGCCACTATTTTTACCGTAAAACACGCACCGTTGCTAACTCTCAAATCCTGCAAAATTTAATTAAAATGTCTAAATTGGTTTTGGAACTATTAAAAAAATTGTAATTTTTAAGCGAAACTTTATGTTATGTTTAAGTTTGCTTTATGAGTTATAAAAATATTTTGTTAATGGTGTAAATTGCGCCTGGCAGTTCAGTATAGTGCAGTATTAACGTAAAATCGAAAATAAAACAAAAATACAGTAAGCTGACATCACATACCGGGATAGCAGAGTCTGTCTTCCCGTATATTTTTAAATGCAGCAGTAAAAATTAGCTTCTGTCCACTCTTATTGGTGTAAGTCACTAGCGCGTAAATCAGTTTAGTTGAAATCGATTTTTAAAAAATAATTAATGAACTCAATTCGCAAGTAACCACTATTATAAGTAATAGTGACATTTCGCAATGAATGCCTAAATAGGCTGGTGATAAAAACACCAAGCTCTCATATGAAAAACCCAATTCTCATTCCCGGTCGGGGCGATTAATACTAATGGTTGTTTACCTAATATTGTTTATTTAGTATAAAATTCTTTTATTTTACCTTTTGCCAAAGGTTCGTTACACCCTACTGGTGGAAAAAGTTGTTACATTTGATATTAATGAACTATACGAAAGGTAGATTGAACCGAAAACTGACATTAGCAAAATTTCTAATTTTAAAAAATTGTTTTTAGTTTTTTGGAATAAAAGAAATATTTTTGATAACGCCTATACATAGGGGGCACTGCCTGTAATAATATACCAAAGATTTGTTTCCCAATACTTCCAAAAGCCGCTGTAGCAAACTGATTCGTCTTAGCAGACCCACCCTTATAGTATTACAACCAAAGAAACTTCTTTTAATTATTTATATGCATCAATTAAGTCATCTCTTCGAGCTTAGACTAGTGGAATTGATTAATGCTGACATTTGGTTAACCGTTGCAGGTAGCATTATCAAAGCATAGTGAGTACTGGACTGCCGGATCGGACATTTACAATTTCTTTTAGCCGTGATTGATTGGCGGAGGAGTTTTGGTACGTGTGCTGAGTTTCTATTGGTTGGTGCCGATTGGTCGGTTATACCCATGCGTTTTGCGGTGGTGCATATTGTTCGGCTGTATTTGACTGTTATTTTAGCCCCCTTTTGCAAGGGTTACTTAGTGTCACAAGGCCTTCTTCTCGGTTGAAGTTCTATTGGTGTTTCTACCTATTTTTGTAGCTTCCCCTATACTGCGTTGGCTTCAGTGTTGTACCCATGCCGCCACTCTCGTTTCTTCAAAGCATAGATGTATCCAACCAAGAGAAACCTATCACACGAACCAAGGCTCCTCCGCCAATCAACCATGGCTAAAACAAACCCTATAAATACCAGATCTGACAGTCCAGCCCGCATTACGCTTTGACAATACCTGCAACGGTTAGCGAAACGTCAGCATTAATGAATTGCAAGATGATGCCATCTAAGCCCAATGAGATGACTTCATTAGACCCAACCGCGGAACCTTGAAACTTTACATTCAATTTATCAATGTTGCTTATTGGTTGGCCATCTTAATACTGTATTGCCCAAACTTCTTCGACATTATTATTAACAAATACTTATTGCAAGATTTTTATACTTCAGATTTTAGTGTAAACGTACCAATAACGTGTGTTCTATATTTTCTGTACGACGACTTTCATAAAGGTTTTCAAAAAAAATTAAAACACATTCCAGTTATGTTTTATACTGTAGGAAAAGTTCGAACCCATGTGCGTTTGATGAAATAGTGTCAAGGGCAGGGACTTTGACCATTACTCAACTGTCAGTCCTAAAGTTTTTGCTGACTTGTTTCATATTTCACTCCCAAGTTTATCAAAATTGCTTCTTTTATTTCCTTTTCTATACATATTTTTATAGAACTTCACCTATAACATCTATATTGTGTACGGTGCCTCCATGTGTCAATCTGTTGTTCAACCATTTATGTGAATAAAATAAATGAAATTACTTTTCAAAGGAAGAAGCATTTCTCGAAGTAAAGTGTTCTACACACATCAATATCTATCAATTTTCCGCTACCGTTTATATACAATAACATTTTATAAAGTGCAACATACAATCGATGAAGAATGTCTGGCCGCCTCCAGCCCTTACGTCCTTTACGCCCGTTTTTACGAGTCTGCAATTTAAATTTCCGACTTTTCCACTGAATTATCTACGAACTCTGAATACGGCTCTCATTTTATCCTTTATTGCAGTGGAAACAACCGCCGCCTTAGTAAATTGTCACCAATAAGTGCCCGTAATAGGTTCAACTTTTTGAGTAAATACGTCCAATTTGCCTAATTTAACCACATTTTCTTTTTACATTCATTTCGAGCTTTGCATAATTTCCCATTTTCTTATTTAGGGAGCACGCGCGTCAGCAAGCCGTGAAAGCTAACCGTTTGATGGATTCTCTATTATGCACCGCTAAAGGCCAGATTGTCTCTGAAGGAGCCAGGTCGTTGAAAACCCCCCAGCTAAGTGTGGTTTTCAAAGGAAGAGCACCTGCACAGATACAAGGCGTTCTGGAAACTGCAGAGGGATATATTCAAGACCTTTCTACACTTACAAGGACGACCGACATGAGTCTATACGAGAATGGAAAAGAAGTTATTATCTATGGTAGCATAAACTTGAGAGAGTTTAAGGTAGGTGGATGGATGATCAATCATTTCTGGAAAATTTCATTTCAAATATTTGTTGTCTTTTAATATATTGTTAGTTTAACAGGTAACGTAATTTTCACTTACGTGAACTTGGTTTGAGAGTTTCAGTACCCTGGTGTAGTGCTGTAAATAATCCTACATAAAGTTGTATTGATTTATTTAAGTTACCTGCCAGCAAGTGAAATTGTGGGATAGTTTTAGTGTTATAGTCCTTTAACTTAAACGGCGTAGTTAGAAAAAGGCAATGATTAGGAGCTTCTTACTAGTTTGTTGTTTAATAGTTTACTTATATGTTGATTTAATCAATAACAAGCTTCTGTTACAATCTGGAATTGTGTAACGTGATAAATCGCCTACCAAATTAACTACTGAAAAATGAATTAAAATATTGTAATAATAAATAATAATATTGCATATATGTTTGTATTTGGCGACTAATGGTCGTCTGTTATTGATAATTAGAGCAAGCGGCAATGTTTGATGTCGAATCCAGTTGCAATTGTTTAACCGTATTTGAAACTAATACTGAATAATCTTTCCTGTCTTCCTAAGATCTTCTTTGTTCATTGTTTTTTTTTATTCGTGTGTTACATTTGTGTTCTTAATAATAAACAACAATGCAAAGAAACATGCATTTAACAATAGAACAACGAAATTTAGCCGTTGCTAAGAACCACGAAGAGCGTAATTTCACGTGCCCGTTTGCGGCTTAGAGAAGCAGGTACGACTGCAAGAAGGCCTGGAAGTGGATCTTTCCGCATTACAACACCTCGCGAGGTTCGCCTTCTGGTAATTAATGCAAGAATAGACCCTTTTCTACTGCTTGACATCTACAGCAGGTGCTCCAGAATGCCACGGAAAATCGAGTCTCCGACCAAACTGTGAGAAATCGATTGTTTGAGGTAGGACTTACCTCATACCGGCCTCTGAGATGTCCAGCAAGAACTGTTGCTCAACGAAGACACCGTAGAATGATATATTGTTTTCGGACGAGTCCAGATATTGTCTCAGCAATGCTAGCCGGCCTCAAAGAGTATATCGTAGTGCCGGACATCGTACTTACGCCAGTATACCCTACCAGTCGTTGACTTTGGTGGTGGTGGTCTTATGGTATGGGATGGAATTTCTTGAGGGTGGCGTACTGACCTCCATACCTTTAATGGTACACTCACGGGCCAACATTATGCCCAAGAGATCATTATAGACCATATTCCAAAGCGTCGCAACGCTGTTGGACTGGAATAATTTTGTTTTTCTTGACGACAACGCAAGGCCACATCGTCCTCGGATTGTTTTAGAGATACTTCGAGATGAGGAAATAAACCATCTTGCTCTTCCTCCGCTATCTCCAGACCTCAACCCCATCGAGCATGCATGGGACCTTTTGCAGAGTCACCGTAGCATCAAATTCTACAAGTACATATTGATAATTGCATTGAGAGTATGCCAGCAAGGTGGAGAGCAGTTATTACCGCCAGAAGAGGTGCCACCCGCTATGAGAATTTAATAAATTTAAGTTAAGTGAAAGAAGACAATAACGATTTTCATGATAATATTGTTAAATTTCTTCTTTAAACGTACCTTTGTTGTAATTTTCATGTTTATTACTAAAAAGACGTTACATCTTGTTGTTTTGGTAGTTTTGTATTATAAATACAATAAAATTGGTGTTGCCTTTAAGAGTCTTACACTGCAATATCCCTATTCATTTTTGAGTAGTTTAATATTCAATTCTTTTAATATGTTTTTCCTACTTTTATTTCGAACGTATGTTAATCACCGTTATATATATTATGGGCGCAGCGTGGCGGACAAATGTTATTACTGCTCAACAGTATTTAAAGTTAGGTAACGATCCGCACGCTCACCACTTGAATAGGTGACTGACTAGCTATGATAACACACTGCATTCGTGGTACCTCGGAGCGTACCTAAAACCGTCGGTCCCCTTGGGTTACTGCACCACATCAGTAACTACCTTAACCAGGCACCGTAAAATGCAACACGCAAAACATTCCAGAAACGTAATATAAGCTCTTAAGCTCCTGCAAATCCGCACCCGCAAGTAAATTTACTTGAATCATAAAAAAATTAAAAAATGATGAAATGCACCCTAAAATGCGTGTTTAGCTACTTTCAGGTCCAGAACAACAAAGTTCCTCATAGCAAGGATTACAATGAGCCAACATAGTCTAAGTGCAAGTGACACCACACAATAGTTTAAATCAGTCTAAGTTGTCTAGGATTTATTAAATCGTGAATCTGGTGATTACTTCTCAACCATAAACTGTCTTGTCGATTCATGTAATTTAGCTTTTTTGTAGTACTTATTTGCAATTATATGTAGAAGATGTC
>JABXWE010026726.1:0-16886 GCA_014611495.1 Limonius californicus
ACTCCAAGGGTGACAGTGACAAGAACATTGTTTCCTATTCATTTTCAATACATTTCCAACGTATGTAACAGAAAGTAACTGACAACAAATTTGCTACTTCTGAAATGCCTGTAGAGCGCATTTATTTACTATATTTTTTCGCATCGTGTTTTATTTCTATTAATAAGTTTAAATTTGTTTAAATAAATACTTTTATCATTATACATCATGGTATGTGTTTTATTTCTATTAATACGTTTAAATTTGTTTAAATAAATACTTTTTATTATACATCATGGCCTGTGTTCTATTTCTATTAATAAGTTTGACCTTAACATTATATATTAATAGCCTGACCATAATATTTTAAAGTGGTCTGACCTTGACGCAAGTGACCATGACATTAAAATAGACTAACCTTGAAAGTGGTTGGTGGGGGGTGACCTCGGGAGGCTCCAGAACTCTCGTTCTTCCTCTACTGTCGGGCAATTTAATTATTTAATTATTTTTAAACAAAAATACATAGCATATATTTATGGCTTGTCAACGTGGGGTTTTTGAATTATGTATTTTTATAATAATTCATAATTATGGCACCATCAACATGGGAGTTGTTTATTTATATTTATAACAAATTATATCGCATATATTTATGGCTAGTAAACGTGGGGCTAGCAAATTATTTATTTTTATAACAAATTACATAGTAATATACGTATACAGATCGTCTCTGTTTTTTTGGAAACATAGAAAATACATGAGTGCAACAAGGAGGTGGGATAAAAGATAGAGAAATGATATATAGGGTTTGGGGAAGGGAAAATAAGTATCCATGGACACCAACAAATAGTATGCCTTGACCGTATTAAATTTAATTTAATGTCATTTTGGTCTATTTGTCATATTACATTTAATTTCCAAATAATTTGTAGTAAAATGAAATTATTAAAATGACTTACACACTATTCTTTATTATTTTGTACTGATTTTAATTATTATTGACATGCATGTCACATACAATTACATTTATTATGTCAAATATGTTAAATTGATTTTCATAATAACCATAGATACTTAAATTCCCCACCTTTCATCTCCTACGGTTTGTCCTTGTTGCACTCATTGCTATGTTTCAAAAAAAATCGAGACAATCTGTATAATGTCTTATTTAGGTGCTTCTATAACACCGAAAATCATATACCGCATATTAACAATTAATGAATTTTCAATATGTGTTCTTAATTTATAACTCGTGTACAGAAACCGTTATTAATTTCGTTTTACGTTTAGTAATTAAACTGCAATCAGGCGGTAAACGCAATTCTGATTTAAAACAACTTTAATGCAAACTAATTATTGAGTTGTCGATGGCGCTCGGTCTAACATGGTTTGCATAATAGAGTGCGAAAAATAACATTTTTACAAATTTTCAGCTTATATATCACGAAAACTGAAACCTACCACACACAATTTCTCAATCCGACAACCGTGGTATCTTAATGCTAAAAAGCTCTGGAGTTTCTGTCGCTTGGATTCGACGATAAACTGTAGATCCCCGTGATTCTACCTTAGCGCTGAGGAGAAACACGTGGCAGAGAAAAGACCAATGCCCAACAGTGGGACAAAAAGGCTGTTAATAATGATGATGATGATGATTATATCACGAAAAGTATATTTTAACAAAATTCCTTGACTATGGTGCATGTTTATATATTTTTATTTTTTTATGAGAGTGTAAAGTCTGTTTTAGATGTAATTGCCAATTTTGTAATAATTTTCTTGGGTAGAATTTCAACAATATTGTTTATACGAATGCTTAAGGGGTTGAGAGCGAAGCAATTTTAAAGTATGAATACTTATGGCAGTAGATGAACATGATTTTGCTAAATATAATGTAGGTAATATATACGAACGTCCACTATTTGGGACGATGAACACTGTTTGAACATAAATGCAACATAATTTTAGTTAATGGGCTGTTACCAAGCGTTCTTAAAATATAAACAGTTTTAAAGTAATTCTAGTGGCGGTTTACTAATATTTGCTATTGTTAGGTATTTTTATGGTCATTATAAATACCGTCTCATTTCTGCACCGATGCTAATAGTAACTTTTTTCTATTGTTTCTGTTTTGCATTTACTTTGTAAGCGTTAATATCAATAAAAGCCGAGTATATAGTAGGTTACGGTAAATTCTTAGTTTTATTAATAGGAACAATAACTGGATGCCTAAATTTAACTTTATAAGCAAGTGCATGTAAATGTTGGCGTATTGATTATGAGATAATTAATTAGAAAAGCAAAAAGTTATGGATTTACTGTTGGAAAACGATGACAAACAAATTTGGTTGCTAGGTGTGACCCAATAATTTTGGAATACACGGACGGTTAAAACGTAGAGTCGTCATTTTTTTGTATTTTTACATTTTTTCGCAGATCTATACAAGAAAGATGCTATGTTCACTAAAATACTACAAGGCAAAATTCGATAGACATACGAGTTTTAAGCGTGGGTGCATATGTGTATACAGGATGTCTCAAAATTGACGCCCGTGCTTTTGGGAGTTTATTCATTTCATTACATTCAAAGTTTTCAGAAATTTCTTGATATCGATGCAATGATATAATAGTAAAAAATAAGTTTCATGTCACTGTCGTTCCAATTAGTTGTGTAACATAATTCAATAATATGGCTATGGCTACGTTAGAAACTATAAGACGTGTAGAACAAAGATTACTGAAAATAAGTAATTTCAATCTCCTAAAAAAGATGAGCAAGTTCTTGAATTTATTGAGGCGGAACTCAGTATTTGCAAATCACCTAGCAAAAGTTTTTGAACCTCTTAAGATAGATGCCGCAGAGAACAAACTAGAAATTCAAGAATTTCTTAACACACCATACCAAATGGATCCTCCAATACAAAACGTCAGTCTTAACGAAGTCAAAGAAACGCATAAACTCCTTAAATCTTCCGGAAAGACACTTCTTTGTAAAATACACAGACCTACCACCAATCAGGTAGGGAGTGCCGCAGGGTAGCGGATTGGGGCCTATCCTATACCTCTTATATACACCGGACCTACTAACAACCGACAGAACTGTACTTGCCACATATGTAGATGACATTGCAGTAGTAGCAGTACATGTCAACCCAACAACTGCATGAATGTTTAAATAAACTACAAACTTGGCTAGCCAGATAGAAAATTAAACACACATATGTATATTCAAAAAAGGAAACAACTTGAACTAAAGCTGAGACAAATGTACTGGCTGATTGGAAGACAATATCAATTAACGTTTGAAAACAAGCTACTACTGTACAAGTCAATCATTAAGTCTGTGTGAACATACGGCATACAGCTATGGGGCACAACAAGCAATGCCAACCTGGAAATATTGTAATGTTTCCGAAACAAAGTTCCTAGAACAATAGTTGATGCCCCCGGTATGTTCCCTATACCTCAATTGCCAGAGACTTACAAATACCTTCAATCAAGGAAGTAATTAAGCAGTTTAGTGAAAAATATAGTGCCAGACCGCAAGTGCATCCAAATGTGTTCGCGAGCAATTTGTTTGAAAACAATGGTGAAGTGCGATGACTAAAACTAATATTCAAACCCAGTGACCTGATGGACCGGTTTAATTAGGACTAGTAAAAATCTAGACTAAGATATTGTTATCATGTTATGTTATCACATCATAACTCTTTTGAGATATATACAGGAGGAGAGCATTCATTGGAAGCATCTCCTAAAAGCTACTGTTGTACATATTAGATAATAGTTAAAATAATTACTTATTGTCCAAACTGGACAGATTGCAAACAAAATGGAGGAAAAAATACAAGCCTTCGAATTGTATCGTCCCAAACTCGTTTCCAAAACGCGACACTTTACAGAGTAAGGAGAAATGGTGTGCATCCATTTAGGCCTCAAACAGTTCAAATTTTGCATGACCGGGATAGGGAGCTTCGAGTCAGTTTTTGTCGTTGTGTAGATAGTTGTTGCATAGCGTAAACAATGACTCACATTTCATTGAAAATATTCTGTGGAGTGATTATTGCACATTTACTGAGACGGGTATTACAAATACGTATAACCTGCATGAATGGAGGGACGAAATCCTTCACCTAATACGCAAAAGATTTTATAAAAGACCATGGTCAATAAACATTTGGACAGGGTGATTAAATAATCATGTAATTGGTCCACCCTTTCTACCTAATTGACTTAAGTCAGCCTTGTACCTTCAATTTTTAAATGAAAATTTACCCCCGCCATTGCTCAATAAAGTTCCATTAGTAGTTAAGATTATATTGTTGGTTCCCACATGATGGTGCACATTATGGGATGCAAGTGAGAAATTTTCTTGAGGGGTAGATTGGAAGAGGTGGACCCATACCATGGCCTCCTAGATCACCAGCTCTGAATCGTTGGATTTCTTTTTGTGGCTTTGTTTACCTTGAAGTAGGAGGCAACCTATTTGAATACACTTTGTGACAACATATGTGGATAATATATTTTTTGCTATAATCATTCGCTATTAAAAAGTTTAATTTAAAATTTCAATTTATGTTCTTCATTAATAACTAGATAGAGAAGGAAATCGAAATAAATTCCACTCTTAACTTTCGATTCCTTTAGCCCCCCGAATCAAATCGCAAAAGCACGGGCGTCAATTTTGAGACACCTTGTATATCATCATACGTTTTATAGTCCAGGCGTCTGAATTAAGTAAACCAGCTTACGTCTAGGGAGCTGGTAATTCTACTTGGACGGGAACCCACAGAAAGTGACTCAATAAAATCTCGGTTTCATATTCTACGAATAGCACTCATCATTTTCAATCTTCCACTTTTGTTTTCATTCCAGAATTCAGTCCGCAATCAGAAATTGTATATTCCTCTTTGTTACCACAATCTCGGCTTTTCAAAATTTAAGCATGCAGATGCGACACATCTTACCGATTTGTTTAGATTAAAAATTCAGCTAGGCTTGTCGGAAGAAATGAATGCATTGTATACAGCTAAGGTTATTTTAAAATGCTCTCTACGTATTTGGATGGGAACGTAGGAAAGAAATTTTGAAAATTAAAATACTGGGCGGTGTTCGATTTTAAACTTTTTGTTTTTATTTCGGGAAATTTTGATTTTTTGTGAGTTAATAGTGACTAACAGACTAGCAGAAAAGCCTTTTACGCCAGAGGCGAGTTAATAAGTTGATATGAATTATAAATAGTTTAACCTCTTTAACAATAAGGTACTAATGTACTAGTGAGCCGGAAAAAACTTTATAATTATGAACTCAATAATAATAAATTTAGAAATTGTGTACACAGAAGCAATCGTTCCTTTCCACGCCCTTAGCTTGCACAATTCGCACTCTTTTTACTGCTGGTAATGCATAATTGACGATTTAAGCTTTGTATTTCCCTTGTGTATTCTTAAAGGCGTGAAAATGACAGGATAATTATAAACGATTGCCTGTTTTTTTCCACACTCTTACTGACCTTTCAGAACGATCGACAAAAGATGAAACTCAATTTTCTTTATTATCATATTACAATATTTTTAACGCGTCCTCACTTTATGATGGCCTTGGAAAAGGATGGCGAAAAGGGGTGACGGCTCCAGACAGGCTAGCCCTTTTCGCGATCAATATAAGGACAGAATTTTAGTAAACAAAGCTAAGGGTAGAGATATACCCGAGAAGAACAATTAAAGCATCTTAACTACATCAGAATTATGATTGTAACATGTGAGATAGGTAGTTATAAAAATGGTAAATAGTATACCGAAAATAACAGGACACACAGCTCATTCTCATGATTTCCTTATTTTTAAAAGTGCTAACATTAACCTGTTGTCTAACTCTATCGCAAATGTTTGATTTATATCAACATTCCGTAAATTTTCAAGATTTATAAATTAGCGTGAAAGTACGACATAATTTGATAGCTGAAAAAAAAAACGCAGGAAAGCGATTACATATTTCTGAAATTAATTTAAAAGATTGTAATTGCCAAGGCTAATAGAAAGCTGACAGTTTTAGTTAAATTTGACAAATATGGGGGTTTGGATGTTTTCCTGGATTAACGATGCAGCACTGGAGTCACACGAAAACAAACCAAAAGTGAATCAGCATATGATAGTTCACAGTTTAATCAATATAATGTGGTCACAACTGCTATTAGTTTTTGCGCAGGTCCCTAGCGTGTACATTATGTTTCTACCAGTCATCGTGGAGCAACGAGTAAATATTAAATTTTACCTTAAACTCCTACAGAAACTTACGAAATGTTAAAAATTATGAATGGTGATATAGTTCTTACGACGATTATTTTTAAGTTTTGGATTAGCGCTTTATTTGCACAGCACAAACCGAACGCATTTCTGTCTTTGTTAGTTGCTTACAGATTCATATTTCCGACAAAGACGTATGTCGTAGTGATATCTGCGAAAGAAACAACACCAACACTGTACGTGTGACGTATTCTGTCGGCTGACACGTTTAGTAGAAAGAAACAAAGATGCATGAAAAATGTCGCGCAGATGCAGCCAAACGTCACTACTTAAATCTGTTTCCAGCAGTATTTAAAATGTTTTTATGCTTTTATTCCAACTGTTTGTGGGCATGTTTTCAATCAATCGGCTATGGTAAGAAGCGTTGTCAAGGACAATTAAATAGATCCTCGCAAATTAGGCAGAAGTTGTTTTGGAATCCATTTTTCAAAATTTTCCGCGTCCATGTTATCGTGGTTGTCTGATGATTTTAATTTGGCAGAAAAAATACAGCTGCTGTTTTCAATAAATCCATTGTGATTGCCAGCATGCAAAATCATATACCTTTTTCCTTCTGATGCTAAATTGGGCCTTTTTACACTTTTCGGTGTATCGTCTTGCCAAGAGCGTTTGTTGAATCTTTTTGCAAAAATCCAGGTCTCGTCCAAAAACACTACAGGTAAAGGCGATTGTGAATTTGTATAATCTTGTATATTTTTTAAAAAAGCCGTTCGCAATGACACTACACCAGCTTTTTCATACAGTGCTCTAGGGTTGCAATCTTTCTTGAATTTAAAGCCAATACATTGTAAGGGCTAACTGTCATTTTTAACGTTTCGGGCATATCTTCAGTTTTTAACTTTTTTTCTGGAGCTGTGCTCTTTTTTATTAATGGCAGGTTGTCTTTCCTTTGCTGCACTATTTTCCGTATGGTGGGTAAACTTATTTTTAATGCATCTGCAACTCGTTCCCACACCGCTACAAGGTCGCGTAATGGGCCAAATTTGTCTTTTTCGCGCGCAAAATTATCGAATAGATTTAACAACACTGCGTATTCAAAAAATTTCCGGACATTTCTAACAGCATTTTCTTTTTAGAATAGCTAAACACCAACTAACATACAATGTTGAACTGGCTGTTCATAACAGTAGTGCTACGAATATTAGTGAAAATTTGGGACTTGTAAAAGACAATTTTATTTCAGATTTTTAGAATAGCACTTAAGTTAGGTAGAAAAGTAGAAAAGTACCCTTGGTGTGCAATTAAGCCAAACTGCGCCTTTGTCGACCCTCAACAGTGTTTACACGTCTGGTTGTCATAATTTTGACGGGATCTGGGACGTGGTTGACAAGGCTCCGACATTGTCGTCGAAATATTTCCCAGCAAAAACAAAGGTTCCTCAAGTGTATAAAATAAAATATTGCCGTATAAACCTCCAAAACATTTTAAATACTACTGGAAACAGATTTAAGTAGTGACGGTTGGCTGCATCAGCGCGACATTCTTCAAGTATATCTGTTTCTTTCTACTAAACGTGTCAGCCGACAGAATACGTCACACGTACAGTGTTGGTCTTGTTTCTTTCGCAGATGTCACTACGACATATGTCTTTGTCGAAAATATGAATCTGCAAGCAACTAACAAAGACAGAAATGCGTTCAGTTTGTGCTGTGCAAATAAAGCGCTAATTCGAAACTGAAAAATGCTCGTCGTAAGAACTATAACACCTTTAATTCGTGTTCATATGTTTAAACGTTTCGAAGAAGTACGTAAGGGTGTTCAAGATGACTTTGAATCGTTGACCGGGCGTCCGTCGAAACTGTGGCAGAAGATTGTTGAACGACTCTCCAAATGATGTAGTTTTTTCGGACGACTTTGCCGATTGTTTTCAAAAACTTGTGTAACGTTTATAAACTGTTTTACCGGTATTTTGAGTCTACAAGCTGTATTTCATACATTAACAAGATCTTCCAGTAAGTGTATCAAAGCTGTCATATCATTTATCGAACCTCGCATGCTACGGGAGAGTATAATTAAAAGTAATTTCTTCGGAAAGTAGTTTTTTTACTGCAATTTGTAGTTGTTAAATTTTAATTCCAGGTTTATTATTGTTGTGCAGGTTTGATCGGCAACTTTTCCTAGTCTTGTCTATTTACTTACTCGGCCTAGTTCGTTGGCGAAATGTTGTGCAATCTGCTGCCGCTGCCTATTGGAACGAGCTGCAAGTATATCGATGATGGTTTCCTCGTCGGTGCCCAAACCCTTCATCGCTCCACGCAGAGTTTCGGCATCTTCGGCGACGCTGAAGTTTTCTGCCGGGTACACTGTAGGTGTTCTCTGAAATGGCAAAAATATATATGTTTATGTAAAGTGATAACACTGAGATCAGAACTTTTATACTGAACATGTTTATCTTTTAAATACGAGGCTTGTTCAATTGAAACCCATCTTTGATCAACTTAGCCTTGAAAAGAAATACAATAATTCAAATGACGTTTGTTAATATTAGTAGTGTTTGTAAGCAACACTGTAACGCCTAGTTGGCAACAACAATACTACTGACTACTAAGTGCAATCAAAAAAACTACCGGTAAATTCCAGGTGTCGAGAGTAAGGGTCGACCAGCTACAGTCGAAGAAGGGGGGGGTTAAATAAAAAGCCTAGGCGCCACCTGTTTTGAAAATTAACCTTAGCCCTCGACGATGTCACGATGGATAAAACAGGAACCTCCTGGAATCTAACTTACCTTTAACGATTGCTAACTTAGAAAAACTATGAGGAAAGAAAGACACAATCAAACAAGAAAGTCCGGACAATTAAACTTTTACTGCACAGCAAACGACAACAAGATCAACATACTGGAAGATTAACAACATAGTAACACACAAAATTATTAACAGAGAACATTATTTATAAAAATCGGCAAGACAATTTACGGGACGCAATAAAGCGAAAGAACAAATTCAAGTTATTATAATCAAAATTACATACAACGCGACAAAATTCCAAGTATTCGAAGTCGACGAGATCTCGTTACTCAATACCTATATTCAAACATAATAGATCTAACAATGTAATTCAATAATATTTTAACCTTTCGCAATATTTCCCAAAATTTAAATTATAACAAGAAAAAAAAAAGGTTTGACTACAATTTCCAAATTAACACATGAAAAGTACAGATTTAGATTACAACAACAGTCTGACAACAATTTCCAAATTAAACATGAGAAGTATGGATTTATTGAACGCACCTGGTATAAGTTCAAAAATTCAAATTGTTATTAGCACGGAACATTATCATCAAGCGCACATACCCGTGGAAACATATTGTTGATGTCGATGCTTCGAACTTCGCTGCTCTCTGCGATAAACGAATCCATTGAACGTTCGCCAGGTCTGCTTTGCTTCAAATTGAACAAGATGACCATGAATGCAAGATAAATCCAATTAAATGTTGAAGACTCGAGCGGGAATAATTTCCAAACCGTATGAAGTCCATACGGGAAAAGACGCCTAAATAAATTCAAGGAAAATTGCAATAACAAATAAACAAAAGCTTAAGAATCATTCTTACCGAACGATGACATTTCGGCGATAGGGAACCTCTAGGTCAATGGCACAATCAAATTGGGCAAAAACCCCAGGAAAATTAACTCTTATACACGTCCTAGCGTTCCTCCAAAGAGGGCAAACAATCCCAAGGAACGACGGCATAAGGAAAAATTCCTCTAACAACTACGGTCTTAAATTGGGAGAACCATCCCTAGCTTACAAAAGCTAACTAGAACCGAAGAAGCGTGCACTACCACGAGGATTTCTCAACTAACTTTCCCGATCCGCGTAGCATACGACCAGCAAGTAAAAGTTAAACGAATGCAAGTCGAAAAGTTACGAGTTCGAAATTCAAATAAATCCAAAATATTCAAAAATATATGCAACCCAGATTGCGAAAATGAAAATCTAATGCAAAACAATGAGGCGTGCAAAATCGAAACGTTACAACACATTAATAAGTTTCTGGCGTTAGAATTTGATTCTGACTTTTAAAACTCAACTTAAAACCCAACTGTAAAGGAATGGTGCCGAAAATATAAGAATGGAAAAGAGGGGACTATGAATGAGCCACGACCAGGTTCACGGTGTACTGCATTAACAGAAAACAATATGGCATGTGTGGAAGGTCTTATAGGAGAAAATCATCGAATTTCAATTAGAAAAATTTCAGAAATTGTATATACGAGTGCAGGATCTGTCCATAGTATTATTCGTAATCTGGGTTACAGCAAAGTTTGTTCGCAATGGATTCCTCGTCTCTTGTCTAATGTACAAAAATGCTTACGAATAGGCTTATCTCTGCAATACCTCACAGTCTATAGGCAAAATGGTGATAACTTTCTGTTGTCAATAGTTGCAGGTGACAAAACTTGCTGCCTATACTACGAACCATTCAGTAAGTTATCGGCGATGCAGTGGAAACATTCAAATTCACCACCACCGAAGAAGTTTAAAGCACAACCTTCTGCAGGTAAGGTGATGTTAACATTTTTCTTCGATCATGAAGGACCCTTGTTGTTAGAGTTTAAGGAACCTGGAGTAAATGTCAATACAAATATGTACAATAAAACTTTGAACAAGCTTCATGAAGCAATAAGACGGAAACGTCCAGGTAAACTTACGCGTGGGGTCATTTTGTTGCACGACAATGCTACGCCTCATGTTGCTAATGTGGTAAAAGTAAATCTTCAAGAACGATATGGAGGGTTTTAGAGCATCCACCCTATAGTGCGGATCTATCGCCTTGCTATTTCCATATGTTTGGACCGCTGAAAAAGACGTTAAAAGGTCGGCATTTTGAGTCTGGCGCAGAAGTACAGATAGCTGTGGAAGACTTCTTCAATCAGCAGCCACAAGAATTGTATGAGCAGGGTATACGTCGGTTAGTAAAACAATGGGATAGGTGCCTTAACTGTGACGGCAATTATTTGTAATTAAATTGTTTTATAAATTTATTATAAAGCAAAGATGGGTTTCAGTTGAACACACTTCGTATAATAGAACTAGTTTTCATAAGGACCTATTTATACCGTCGAATTTCTTGAATATTTTTATGATCAGCAAGTATTCCACATACAGTCAGATTTAGATGTATATATCGAAATTCAAAGTTGTTAATCAACTTAAAAATTCAAGTACAGAATGGTAATGTGAAGTTTTGTGTTCCCGCGGTTTGTGTCTAACAATGTCATCTCTTCGGGCTTAGAATTGATTGACGCGGTCTAAGTTCGAAGAGATGACTTCATGTAGTGATAATATTCAAGTTGGTGTCCGCTTGCTCCTGACACGTAATTAGTGGTGTTTACCGCTTTGTATGCAGACGTGATTAATAGGTAACTCAGTGTTGTGAAACAAATAGCTAGAAAAGTTCTGCCTACAAAAACGCAACTAAATACAAGACCATTAAACTCAGAAAACACATTATAAGCTACGCGAGAACGATACAATTCTATGGCTATGTACCTCTACTTAGAATAGAGTAATTGTTCAGAAAAAAGGACTATGACGTCACGCAAATGGCGTATCTACAAAATTACACACATTAATCATTTTTTCGGGATTAAACAGGAAAAATCAAGATGAGGAAGCTTTTTAATTCTTATAAAAGCCGAGAATGAAATCCCAATGTACATTTCGACCACTAAGCGGTCATCTTCAGTGCTAATAGATTACCGGCAGGTGCAAAGCAACGACGTGACCTAAAGAGCAGGCGATTAGAAATTAGGTGAATTCTAATCGCCTAATAGATCTAATCAAATCAGTTGAACTTACATTTATTTTAGAACTTGAAAGATGTCGAGATGATATTTTTGCACGTGAATCCACACTTAAAATTCAAAAATTGTCGCGACCCCGTTTCCCCTTTAAAATAAAAATAAGAGTTTATGAGAACAATAGATTACTTTTTTCCCACTGTGATTCTGCGAAGTTTTCGTTTACTGTAAACAATTTCGGATCTACGGAGGAATTTCTTCTTCTTTATTCTAGCTTTTCTATGGAAGTACCTAACTAAGGAATGACTTGCTGTAGTGTGAAGTCAGTGAAGCGTTTAAGACATTGCGACATCCCAAGGATCCAACAGAAGCGAACCAGAAAACAACATTGACAAGTAATTAAAACATTTCAACTACGGGATTATTTTTCCTAGTTACAATGCAACATTTTGTGGCGGACTGGGCCTCAGGAAACATCGGGCAATTTCCCGGTGGATCGGACCGAACGGGGCCTGTTAATGTCCGTAAAAAATTAACTATTTTATTTAAAAAAGTATTATATGCTCAACACACGAAATTTTTCTTAAAAGGAACGCTATTTGTGGAATATATTAATTGTAACATTTATTTCATGCATTGTAACTAGGGTTTCTGGGTCTCGACAATTTTTCTATTCCCGGGACTCGAGCCAATTAGAAGAAGGGAATTCTCGGGAAAACAACGATTTTAGTAATGTTATGAAAGAAGTTTATAAGATTTTATTTAAAAAAAAACAGATTCCGTTAATTTTTTAATATTTAATATTTGTTCAGGTTTTTTAAGTTGACCCCCTACTTTAAATTCAGTTATTAAATGTAATTAATGCTAGTAAAAATCGAAAATAAACACAAGAAGTTCCTAATAGTAGAGGTCCAGTGGTTAGAGCACTGGGCTCCGGTGCGGAAAGTCGGGATTTCAAACCCCTGACTCGATGCCTGGCGGGCGGCCTTTCAAGTCGCTTTAAATAATTGAGTACCTGCGGTCAAATGAACAAGGGCGTAATGATGCGGTTGTCTAATGCGTGATGCTCGCCAAATCACCACGTGTCATGAATTTGGCACGCGATAGCCAGGTGTGATAGCAAAGATACAGGAGCTCTGACCTTCCGCCTTGCAGGCCATATCTCTTCATGGGGTGTAGAGCCTCACCATTATTATTATTATTATTATTATTATATTATTACAATAACTGAAATTGCCAAGATAGACAAGGAAGAGGGCATTCGTGATGTAGCAGGTAAATCCACTATTCACGTCACAACGAATGATATTGGAAACAAATTATGCCAATTAGCAACTATGCAAAACTATTAAATATGCAGTACATATTTTGAGCACAAAAACATACACAAGGGTACTTGTCCATGCCAGGAAACAGAGGAACGAACCAAATAGACCATATTCTAGCAAACAAAAGAAAGAGCTGGAGCTATACAAGATGGACGGACATATAGAGGCCCGAACTGCGATTCCGACCATTTTCTGTTGGTGGCGAAAATTAAGCAATCTATAAAAATAAATCACGACACATCCGAACAAACACGAAGAATTGAATACAGCAAAACTAGTCAACAGCGGATTGAAACGGGAGTATGCAAGTGAGCTAGAGGCGAGGCCTGTGACGGAACAAGGGGGAGTTAATGTAGAACTAGAATGGATCAAGATAAGAGAGTATACAAGAGGTCGCGAAGAAAACGATAGGAATTAAAGAAAAAAATCAGAGAAGAAATATAGAATGGTTTGATGGCGAGTGCAAGGAAGCGATGTGCAAGAAGAATCAAGCTAAAAAAAATTATTATTCGCGGAAACAGAGACGAACAGAAGAAAATATGAGCAGCTGAGGAAAGACGCTACAAAAATCTGTAGACAGAAAAAAAAAAGGAACTTTACAACGAATTAATAAGGAAACTGGACGAACACCATGAAGGTAACAGAACAAGGAAGTTTTTTAAGGAAAACAGAAAGAGTAGTAGTAGAGGCAACGCTGTAATAAGTGGACGTAAGAACAAAAAAAAACGAGCAACTGTCAGAAAAAAGAGAAATTTTACACTGAGAAAAAGGTTTCTTTAGAATTAAGAAATATATTTTTTTGAGAAACATTATTTTGGATCTACTGCAGCATATTTGACTGAAATTTCAAAGTTTTGAATCAAACAGTAGCATTTTTTTGAATAAACTTTTATATTTATTTGATAAATTGTTTCGGATCGAATACATGTTTGTTTCAGTGAAAGAAACGGACATTTTAGTTATTAAATGCAAAGGTATCTTTATTTATCTTAAAGAAATTTATAGTTTTAATTTTGAAATTGAGATTTGTTCCCGTCAATAAAAAGTATATTTGACTTAAATAACTGCCGGTTTAATCACAAATTTGAATCAAATAAATCGTATGATATCGTTGACGTTTCTTACACTGAAATAAATATTATGCATTTGGTCAGCTCAGTATTTTGGAACAAATAAATCTTTATTTGAATTCCGGAATCACCACACCATTTATTGCATCAGCGGTCTTTAGTTCAGCTCTTGTTGTTGGTTGGACGGACGTTATATTTTGTAAACGCTTTATTTTTGATAATCAGAAATAATACATGTGAGATGGAAAGTGATAGTGTAACAGGAATTTTAAAGGACTGAGGATTCTGCAATTTAATGGATACTTTTGCTGGTAAGTAACTGTGTTAAGCTTTAAGACTACGCACAACAACTGCTTCTTACCATTTTATGCTTGCTTATATGCTGGAAAGGAGTAATTTAGCAATTTGAAGCCCTAGTTATTGTTTTAATTGCATTGCAGACAGGGGCTTATTATATACAATATATAAATTATTAAATATAGTCGACTAAAGAATTAATGATACACGCGTTGTTGGGGAAGTAGCCGATTGCTTCAGTTGTGCGTTGTATGCACTTTGAATTTGGCGTATGAAACAAAGAAACCAATACGCAGCAGAGCATTCGCAATAGGTCTATCCGACTGTTACAATCCCCAAATGTTTATTATAGTAGTGAATACCCGAATAAGGCTATTTGGGATAATGCGCAGAATTTTGTAAATATTTGGCTACATATTTCTTCTGAATTTTGTAACTTTAGTTACTGTCACTTGCCCTAAATGCCTAGTAAATTATAAATATAAATGTGGAAATATAAAATTTGATTTGCGGATGTAAAGTTTTTCCTAGCCCATCAAACTAGATATTCTTTTTTTTTATTAAACCGCGATCTACAGAAGACTAGACTAGATACTTAGGTAGGTTCTTTCTTTCTTTTTGCAGAAAATGAGATAGAATTGGACGCTTCCAATAAGTTGACGCCGTTTGTCATAAAAGAGCTCGTACCAAAAATTGGGAACCGAATTAAATTTCAATCCAAATTTAATGAATATAATTATAGCAATTTTAAACAGCACAATAGTTTTCCGTGATGACCTATTAGATACCACTGAAACTTTATCACCAAGTAACTCCTATAGTGCTTCAGAACAGTCTAGTGTAAGATTATCTAATATTTAATTTGTTAACTGTAGATTAGTAATGATACAATTTATATAGGTACTTTGTAGGCTAGCAGTATAAAAACTGATGAACTGAACAGCATAGTTAACACTGCACTACACAAAAGATTTTATGGATGGGAAGAGCTGCATGTACGCAGTAACCCAACCGAATATTTAGACTTGAAAATATTGCTTCAAAGCCCTTACACTGGAAATTGCATTTTAAAAGTGTATAACGAAGAGAACATTTTGGACAGAAAAAGTAGATCTGATTTGGTCGACATCATAATAAAATATGTCTTCCAAAGTTATAACAGGTTTGTTGTATACATAATCTTTCTTAATTAGTGGGTAACCTGGTACCAAAAATATTCTTGTAGTTGTTTAACTAATGCCAATCTTCACGAACTTGCCAAAAAAATCACAGAGATTTTTCCAAAGGAACATATTGAAACTTACTTTGTAAATCCTGTCAGAAAAGCTAATTCCAAAAATGGTAAATCCGGAGTAGCCAAAGGCAAGCTGGTAGATAAATACCGCAATGAGAGAACAAAACTTAAAGGAGTTGGTTTAATTCAAAGTCAGAGAGTCGGCAACCCTTCATCTTCTGTGGACGAAATAGTATCAGGTATTACTAAGCTAACAGAAAAAAAATTGTCGTACTAATAACTACTGTTTTCGTTTTAATTTTTAGACAATTCAGCAGAAACAAGTAAATTGTGGCTTCAGTCTCGCTGTGAACCATGGGACGAAGTTACTGCACATTGGAAAAATACAATTTCTTTGCGAAGGAACAGTAACGCCACAAATGTTTATGATTTATGTGAGGAGTGGCCCCTAATAAAGAACCCAAAAGGATATGTTCTGGTGAGTGTGTTACTAAAATGATTCTGACTTGTTTCTAATAATTACTTTGTATTTTAGGTAGACTTAGATTTTGATGTACTTTTCCCAGACAGAGGGTTGCTGATGATTGAAAATTGGAATCGGTTCTTTACAAACGTTTTTGAAAACAGAAAAGAGCATCTAACGGATAGTTCAGAAATAACCGAGGAACTAGTTCATTTACTGAAAAATGAAGAATTGCCAGAAAGTAAGCAGTAGTGTGGGTTGTACCTCTATTTAAAATTTATGAAATGATAAATTTTAAGTGTTTGTGTGACTTAAAATTTTGTCATCGCCTACTAAGTAGCAGAGGTTTATCTGAAAATAAACAGTACGGTTCAGATCATTTCATTGTTTTAGAGGAATTTCAGAATATTGCTTTTTTTATACAATTATTACCTCAGAGTTTACAAGAAGAATGCTTCTT
>JABXWE010026728.1:0-14201 GCA_014611495.1 Limonius californicus
CAGCCATGATGCTGTGTAGTAAAAGTTTAAAGCGGGGCACACATATACGCGGTCATAGCGGTAGCGGTAGTAGCGGTGGCAGTGGCGATCAGACGTGGCCTGTATAAACAAATGCGCGCTTGCAGACTTGCCGCTACATGTCTGCATTTAGAGCGGTCAGGGCTGCGTTCTAGCTAGCGGTGGCGGTCAGATGCAGTTTGTTGCATTTCACCGCTGCTACCGTACGTGCATAGTTATTAAAAAACAATCTAAAACACAGCAATGGCAAGTGAAGATGATGTAAATTTAAATTTTACGGAGAATTTAATTGAAAATGTGAAAAACTTTCCTGTTATATATGATTTGTACCATCCCCAGTACAAAAACTTCAGACTGAAAAACAAAAAATGGGATGAAATTGCGAATATTCTGAACATAGAGGGAATTGACGGTAAGTAGTATCTATAATAATAATATACTGATATATTAATTTTTAATAACTGGTATTACATATTATTAAAATAATCAATAAATTTTTCGCGTAGTTGGAACACATAATTTGTTGCTCTTCTTCCATCTACTGGTAAGTTATTTAATAACCCCTCTAGCACAGGTGTTTCGTCGATTTCCCCCAAATTCTCCAAAATTTGGTTAGTTTTCTTTGATCGTAAAAAATTGTGTAAAACACATGCTGCCTGCACAATACCTACAGCTGTGTCTACTTTCATTTCCAGCGGTCTCAAAAATACGCGCCATTTGTGTACCAACATTCCAAATGCATTTTCGACAACACGCCGGGCTCTACATAGATGATAATTAAACTTTTCTTTTCTGATGTCATGACGGGTTTGTCTATATGGAAACGGTCTCATTAAGTATGAACTTAATGTAAATGCTTCGTCACCAATAAGAACGCAGGGCAGTGCTTCATTCTGTCCAGGAAAACATTTATCTCTTGGCGTCTTGAATGTCCCATTTGCAAATTTTTTGCCCATATTTGATGCTTCAAATATTCCTCCATCACTATTTTTTCCGTAACCGCCGACGTCTATGCCAGTAAATTTATATTCTGGGTCAACAATAGTCATTAAAACTATAGAAAATTTGTTCAAGTAACAATAATGTAGTGAACCGGTCTTTGGTGGACATTTAATAGTCACATGTTTCCCATCTATACTTCCTAGACAATTCGGAAATTGCCAGTTATCATTAAAACCGGAAATTGATATTTCCCATATTTCTGTCGTCGGGTCAGGCATATAAATTGGTTGTAGTCTCTTCCAGATTGCGATACATACTTCTGCTATTATTGCAGATACAGTGGAAATTCCAATACAGAAACTATGGCCAATTGTTTTATACGAATCTCCAGTGGCTAAAAATCTGAAATAAAAATCTTGATTGAAATTTTGTTGTTGCAGATGATCTCAAAAAGAAGTGGAAAAATTTAAGAGATAATTATTCGAAGATCAGAAAAAAACCCATACCGGACAGGAGAAAAAAATATGTCGGTACAAAACATGGCCAAGGGCAAAGCAGATGGAACCGTTTCGACCATTCATCGGATTTGCAAAGACGCATTCCAATGTATCTCGTCCGGATACACCACTTGATGATGACAATGAAAATAAAACAAATAAAGAAAAAGACACCGATGAGGTCAATCACTACCCCTATACCTGATGATCCAGAGGCAATACAGCAGGACAACGAAAAAACTGAAACTTCGTGTACTACTGGTAGTAGTGTCATCAAAAAAAGAAAAATAACAGAAAATATTCGTTCTCCACCGCTGACTGGCGTTGAAAAAATAATAAATTACCTTCAACAAAGGCAAAGTGAACCATCTCAACACGAAGACTCGAATGAAATCGACAAAATTTTTCGTGGATATGCCGCAGCTGTGAAGAAATTAACACCTAGACGGCAAACAATAATTAAGTATGCTATCGCGAAGCTACTTATGGATGCAGAGTTAGAGCAACAAATGGAAATGGAAAATGAAGTTACAATCGGGCAAACTCCGGGGAATTTCACGACTTCAGTCAATATAGCCCCAAGTTCCAGTTCCAGTAGTACTCCACAATACTACACTTTTCCACCTTCTGTGCCTCAAACGGAACGTTCTGAATCAGCTCAATCATATTATGAAAATTATAGTAGATAACTTAGAAATACCGTGAATTAGTTTTAATATAAGAGTTCTTTATTATTGAGTGTTGTAATAAATCGCTAAAATAGATAACTTAAAAAAATTATGACTTACGTTAATGTAACTGCTAGGCGCTCTGCAGGTTCAATAATTGGTTCTCTGAATTTGCTATACTCCTTTTTTATATCTTCTTCAATGAGAAGCAATAATCAAAGCATGCAAAATCCATTCTAAAATATACGTAGAATCTTTTTTCGTCCAATCTAAGCTGTTTATATAAAGAATGGAAATCGCCTTCTTGCACCCAGATGCTTCTCTTTTTTTGTCTTTTTATTATATGACAAAGAAAATAAATAAATTATAATTTACAATTACAAATTTCATCAAGTAAGTGCATACCTCTTTTTGGGTGGCATTTCTTGTTCTTCCTCTTCATTTAGGACTGCAAGAAGCAAAGCCTCTTCTTCCAAATTCATTTTTTAAATGACAGCAGTGACCGTTTTGCCTTTGTCACCGCTAGTACCGCTACCGCTATGACCACGTAGATATGTGCCCCGCTGGGACCGCCACTGCCACCGCTACTACCGCTACCGCTATTACCGCGTATATGTGTGCCCCGCTTAAATCACTCTTACCTATGCTCATACCACGGCAAGTAGTAAAGGGTTATTTCATATTTTTTTGCTATTTCTTTGATTGTTAAAGTTTACTGCAAAAAATATTAAAATGTGTTAGTGTTTGATCGCAATGAGGAAAGGTGGACACTGGTGCTCAGCGCTTTATTGCACTAGCAATTCAAATACAAACAAAGACCTCAGTTTTTTTCGGTTCCCTAAAGATAAAGACAGGTAAAATCGTTATGTATGATACCTATTTTTATTGTTTTAATTTACTTGCAGTTATTTACAAACAATAATTTATTTTTTAGGTCAAAACGATGGGTCATAAATTGCAGACGCGAAGATTTGATGAAACGGGAGGTGAATTATTTATATAGCAACTGTAAATTGTGCCTCTGCATTTTGAGGAGTCCATGTTTTTAAATTTTCTAAAAAACAAACTAAAAGAAAATGCGGTTCCCACATTATTTAATATCGCCAATCGTCCCCCTAAATAAAGTAGCAACGAAAAGAAAACGGCCGATTGAACGAAATGAAGTTGCAAAAAAACAAAAAACCACTGATACTACTGATAACGTGCCTTTATCTTATGCAGGTTGCAGCAATGCAAATTTGCCTGCACCAGCATTTATAGAAATGCCAATACGTATTAGTAAATGTAAGTATTGTTTTCAATCAATTATGCACCACTACATTTATAGACCACATAGTCCAATATAAAATCTTATTTTTGTAGATGTTAACGCCCAAACTCAAACTGAAAAATCCATACTTACGTTTTCTCCAACAAAAGAAAAGTTAAGGAAATGATTAATCGCAAAAAATCGTATTATAAGAAAACTGCGTCGGCAGCATCTGCAGAAAACAACTCTGCAGAAGGAATATGATCTCGACGATTTTAAAAACATGTGTGGTAAATTCTTACCAGAAAACTTGGCAAATTTTATTGTAAGCCAAGCAAAACTATTTAAAACAGCAGGAAATAAAAAGGGAAATAGATATTCCATGGAATTGAAACAGTTTGCGCTAACTATCTTTTTCCTGAGTCCCAAGGCTTACAGTTTTATTGCAAACACATTTTGCTTACCATCAAAACGCAGTCTACAAAGAATAACCCAAAATCTCCAATATATGCCAGGATTACATAACGAGGTACTTACGCTCATAAAGATAAAAATTGATGGGTTACACGATAAAGCAAAATATTGTACTCTTTGCATAGATGAAATGTCACTGAAACAGCATTTATTTTATGATATATCTAATGATAGTTTAATTGGCATTCATGACACCGGAAAAAAAAATTGCAGCAGCCAAATCGGTAATGGTAATTATGGCACGAGGAATTTTTGTAAATTGGAAACAGCCTATAGCTTATTTTTTTGTTAATACATGTTCAGGTGCAGAATTGTACAACATTGTCACAGAATCTATATCTATCTAAACTTGACAATATTGGGTTAAATGTGTGCGCGTTAGTTTCCGATCAAGGTTCTAATTTCATTCAGCTATCAAATAAATGAAATATGTATTACTCCCGAAAAAAGTCATTTTGAATTAAATGGTAAAAAAATTTATTATATTTTTGATGTACCCCATTTACTTAAATCAGTTAGAAATAATCTTATTAAATATAACTTTTTCTTCGGTAATAATCAGGCAAACTGGAAAGATATTATTTTTCTTTACAAAACAGACAAGCGCCTTCATATAAGATTAGCGCACAAACTGACTGATACCCATGTATTCCCAAATAATTTTCAAAAAATGAGGGTCAAACTTGCAACCCAGATTTTTAGTCAAACAGTTGCTGCTGCTATGCAAAGATATGTAAGTTTGAAAGCTTTACCCCCACCAGCCGCTGGAACTGCTCAATTTATAGATTTTTTTGACAAACTGTTTGATATTTTTAAATTCGTCTAGAACGACAAATTGTAAAATGTATGGTAGAGCTTTCATGGGTTCACAAAAACAAATCGAATTTTTAGAAAATGCCCTTTCCTTTTTCAAAAACCTCAAAATTATTAATTCTGATAATAAGGACGTCACCAATATAATAAAATGTATAAATGGTTGGCAAATAACCATCAAAAGTACCTTAGATTTATGGCAGACCTTAAAATCAAATAATTATTCATACTTGCTAACAAGACGTCTTAATCAAGACGCTTTAGGAAATTTATCCGGTTCCATAAGGCAGCAAGGTGGAAATGCGGTGAATCTCAGCCCAATACAATTTATAAGAGCTTTTAAAAAACTATTTTGTTTAAAATACTTTCATTACTCCGAAGGAGCAAACTGCGCAGAGGATTTTGATTGTGTGTTATCAAAGATGATTGCCCACCCCGCAACACAATTATCTCTTCAGCCTGTTTACGTTAACCCTCCTAATATTCAGTTAAATTTGGTATTAATTGGCACAACAGACTATAAACAGAAACAACTACCTGAAAACAATGCCCTCAGGTATGTATGCGGTTATTTATTAAAAAAATGTTCTGGGGTTCACTCATGTGAAAATTGCTAAACGTTAAATATGTCCAATGTTCCACCAGAGGAAGGTTCCGCATATTTTTGCCATTTTAAAGCATACGAAAATGTCAACAAAGACACCTATGGCAATTTATGCATGCCGAATGAAGACTTCATTAATTTTATTTCTAAACTGGAAAGTGCATTTTTAAATAGTGTCACAGAATGTTGCAAAAAACAGCAGTTCGGAGCAGAAATACATTACAATTTAAAAAAATATACATTTCTTTGCCTTGCCCCGATTTTCCAATAAATTATTTATTAAAGTTATTTGTTAGATTACGCATATATTATTCTGTAAAATATTTAAATAGGACTATGAACACTCCAAAATGCAGAAACAGAAAGCTTTTAAATTTAAAGCATTTGTAAGAATATTGTAAAATATTACGATATGTTACATTATTCTTTGTTAATAAGTTGTACCTAGAAATAAATTGTAAAATTATTACAATGTATTTTATTTAATGTAGCTTATTAAACGTAAATTTCAATTTATTTTTTACAGTTTACCGTTCTAATGTTTGCTGAGTAGTTACGTTTGCATATAAGCACGATTAAATATGTATAGCGATTATTTGTGGGATTTCGACTGTATTTATTTGGTATTTATGTTATATTAGCAAATTCTTGGATACAGCTACATAATAATATGAAAATCAGCAGAAATAATGTAATACGAATTAGAGCGCGTTCTTGTACTGCATCTTATGCCGGATCCACACCAAACGGACACACGAAAACAAAACAGAAACTGTCCGTTTGTGACAAAAGATGAACAAAAGTGAAATATTTTCACAAGCGAACAAAACGTGGACAGTAGTCCACACTAGAGCAAACAAAAGCGAAACAAAATGAGGAGAAACTAGTCCGCGAACTGTTCGATGTTACTTCAGTCTACACCAAAGTACACTCAAGTAGCAGAAAATATACCTACTGCTTCTATTGGGTGCTATATGTGTATTATTGCAGAAAAAGTTGAATCGCCATCGTCGCTTTTGGATAAGACCAACTTTACGATGTAGGGTAGGGAAATCAATAATTGCAACGAAGTTCTATTAAGCAATTTAAGAAAAGATGACATTGGCTTGAACGGTTACAATCAAGTTTTAAACATTTTTTAAGACTCTCTACTGTCGATTTTGAGAAACTGCTATGTTTAATTGGGCCCGTCATCACTAAGCAAAACACGAATTACAGGGCTGCTTTAGCAATTACGCAATTGTCTACATACGCTTAGTCCACACCGCGTGCGAACAGTCCGTAAACACATTTTTCAACAAGCTAACCTTTTGATCTTTCCGACAAGAGACGGGACTTTTGCGTGTCCGTGAAAACAGTCGCCGATCACAATTTAGTTCGTGATTTGTCTGTAATTTGTAAAAATATTTCGGAGACTGTTCGCGGACTGTCACAAACGGACTCAGTTTATGTTTTGATCGCTAAATGTCCGTTTGGTGTGGATGCGCCATTACACGCCAAACAATACGTTTGAAAGGTCGCAGGGCGCTTAGCTTTACTACTTTTAAGCATGGCGGCCGCCCGAATAGCAGCCGCAAACGTGCTACACCAACTTCAAAGACGCCGCCGCAAGTGACGCTTCTGATTCCGTAGGTAGATATTCTTTGCTTGTAGTATACACAGAGCTCTCTAGCCGCCCCAAAATGGCGGCCAGTTGGTAGTGTGTCGCTAATTGTCTGGGAGCTAGCGGCACAGAGCATACAGTGACTTTAATGTAATGTACAGTGACTTTATACGGGACAGTGGCGACAAGAGAGTGTCTTCTTTTTGGTTGGTTGGCCTGGTCACGTGGTGCCGGCAGCCATTAAGTGGCAAGTGTTCTGGTTGTTTACATTATTTGGATTCCACGCGAATTTAGTTTTTCAAGTTTTGTTATTCAGTTTTCGGTGTTTTGAGTGATCCGTTAGTATATTAGACATTTTAAACTATTCTTTGTACATATAATATAATTAATTTAGTGTGTGTTACATCACGTATACATAAATGTAAGTATTTGTTAAAATTTTTAAGGTTACCCACATCTGTTATGTACAAAAATCCTCCAAAATTACTTCAATTTATAATGTAAAATAGTAAATACTGAATTTTGATTTTTTTGCGTAGGTATGCTGAACAATCTTTCATCATATTTAAGTGCCACAACGCTAAATAATGCGTTAAAACAAATAAAATAATAGGTAAATAGATCTATGCATTTCCAGAAGAATAAAGAAGATTAACATGCCTGGATGTGCTGCAGTAGGCTGTAATAATTCAGCCAAGAAAGGGTTCCTTATGAAACGCTTTCCAAAAGATCCATCGAGCAGAACAGAGTGGCTTATTAAAACAAAGAGGGACAAGTGGACGCCAACGGATTATTCTTGTTTATGCGAAGTGAGTTCTTTTATTTCAATATGTGTTGTAAATTATTATTGTGTCATATAATAAATCCTTTAGGTTCATTTTGCACCTGAAATGTGGGAGACAACTCGTGTCGATGGTTCACGGAAACTGAAAATAAATGCTGTGCCAACAAACTTCTTTTTTTCACCAATTGCCAGTAAAAGGAAAACCCCAACTACGCGAAAGATCAGGTCTCCAACAAGTAAGACTAATTTTGTAATTAAAAAAAGGAAATAATTATTATGTATTGTAGCTATAACATCTGTTTTTAATTTAGATCAAACAGTTGACCCTGTTGAAGCACTACCGTTAGCTACTGTAAGTGTAGACGATCTACAACCATCTACCTTAATGGCAATTTCAGCTACTACTGAAATTCAGTTGCTCAATTCGTCAATGTCAAGTGATGACACTGCGAATGACTATGTCCAGCCTGCAACTTCTCAAGCTCTAACTACTAAACTAGTTAGATATGAAAGGATGTATTTAAAAGAAAAGAAGAAGGGCAAACATTATAAAAGGCTTCTAAGAAATGCCAACAGAAGTATCAAAAATTTAAAAGAAGCTGCCATAAGGCAGGTTGAACAGTATCCCCTGTTGAAGCCGCTGTTTAAGGAAGATCAAATACTAGCATTAAAAAAAAAGAAACAGAAAAAGACAACTAAATTTATGAAATGGTCAAATAGCACCATCACAAAAGCCCTTCAATTGAAATTTAGTTGTGGCAACGGTGGATATGAACAACTGCTTAAACAAGGTTATCCTCTTCCTTCAGTCCGCACATTACAGCGAAGGTTGCAGAGTCTGAAGTTTGATAGCGGCATATTGTATGAAGTTTTTGATTTTTTAAAAATAAAAGTAGATTCCTTTGACCATCACGAAAAGGACTGTGCTTTAATATTGGACGAAATGGCCATTACTCCGGGGAATATGTATGATTTGTCACTTAATAAATATTTTGGAGAAGTAACATTGCCTGGTCATACTGGTACGGCAACCCATGTTTTAGTTTTTATGTTGGGTGGTATATCTAGGCGTTGGAAGCAAGTGGTTGCCTACTATTTCACTGGCAATTCAGTAAATGGGGCAGTTTTTGATGACATCGTCAAAAATATTTTTGAAAAAACGGAAGAGCTACAATTAAATTTATTAAGTGTAACTTCGGATATGGGTGCTTGTAACCAAGCACTCTGGAGGGCATGGGGTGTAATGGCAGGAAGATACTCCAACATAAAATGTAAAATTCCTCATCCCATTCAATTTGTTGAGTCTATTTATGTGTTTGCCGATGTGCCACATTTATTTAAAAATATTAAAGGGATGCTAGTGGGTAACGGAATTATTACAATTCCAAAAGACTTACAGGAAAAACATGGATTACCATCTAACGTAGTTTTGGCAAGTCATATTGCTGAACTAGTACACCACCAAGAAGGCTTTTGTTTTAAATTGGCGCCAAAACTTTCTGAATCTGACCTGCTGGCAACACACTACGATAAAATGAAGGTGTCAACTTCAACGAATGTGGTGTGCCACACTGTAAGTAGTGCTCTCAAGTTCCTGGCTGAAGTACAGAAGAAACCCGCATACCTTACTACTGCATGGTTTTTGGATCAAATTGAGAGGTGGTTTTATTTAATGACCTCCAGACACCCATCCTGCGCTTTTAGTAAATTTAATTTAGATGTATATAATGATTCCATAACTTTTCTTAATGAAATTTTAGATCTTTTTCGCAGAATGACAGTTGGACATAAAAAACTTTGGAAACCATCTCAAACAGGTGTCCTTATTTCTACCCAATCAATGTTAGAGCTGCATGCTAATTTATTGGAAAAAAAAAATTATAAGTTTGTTTTAACGAGCAGATTTTCGCAGGATTGCCTGGAAAATCTTTTTAGTGTTTTAAGAAGCAAGCAGGTTATTCCCAATGTTATGCAAGTTAAAAACAATCTTAAATTAATTTGTGTCTCGCAGTATTTAACAAATTCAAGAAACAGCAGTTATGAGGAAGATGATAAAGAATTTATATCAGGTTTTCTAGACACTTTGTCTAATACAAATCCAAATTATCATGAAGTAAAAATACCTGCTAAAATCAATTATTCTGGATTAAATTTAAATTATAGTGAGTTAAATTCTCTGTATAATATTTCAGGGTACATAATTCAAAGCATAAGAAAAACTTCAAAGACTTGTTTACATTGTATTACAGCAGTGGGATCAAAGACCCCTATTTATAAAAATTTTTCAAAATTCACTACTATCAAGTGTTTCAAAGAGAATACGCTTTTTTTCTGCCGTGAGGAAATATTTTGTTTTTTTTTAGAAATGGAAAACGTCTTTCGCAAGTTTTTTACAATTGCTTCTATACAAAATATAAATATTAAAGAATTTTATTTTAAAGAGATGAGCATAATAGCACTCAATGTCCCTGATTGCCATAAACTAAAAAATAACATTATTAATAGGTACATTGTATTTAGATTAAAAATTAATTCAAAAAAGTGTAAAGACACCTCGAGAAACTATGCTAGCAAATCTATTGCTGGCCATTCGTTATAACTTATTGCTGAGCTGATCTGTATAACGAATATATATAGGTATATATATATATGTATATATGTAAAATATATAAGAGCATATTATGTAATACATTTTTTGTTTTTATTTGAATTCATGTTTTCCTTATTCAGAAGAAGTCATTATTTATTTGTAATTAATGTTCTCAAAAAACGGTAAGTACTACCAATATTATCTCAAATTGCCAAAAATTCTAACTGCAGTGCGTTACTTATGTTCTAGTATGCTTTTTTCATGTATTTATTAAATTAATACACGTTTTCTACTTTTAAATTGTTATAGGTGTGATACGGTATTTTTTCCCATGTTTTTGGGTGTATATCAATCTGCTAGTATACCCTGAATTTTTTTTATTAAGGAGATATTCGCCTTTTTACATATGAGCCAATTTAAAATTTGCCTCTTAATGGCGGATGGGCGGGGCTAATGCGGTATTGTCGCCACTGTCCCGTATAAAGTCACTGTAATGTAATGCATATTTTCACTCCCTCTAGGTTATTAGTTGATTACTACCTCTTGGTTGTTCCAAGTTTCATACCTTTACAGTTTCATATGACAGTTTTATCTTTTCTTGTGAGATGGCGCTAGCTGCTTTCCGGCATCTACGTTACAAATTGTATGTACACATGGTTGTACCGTTCTCTTGAAGTTTTATTATTAATATTCATCTAACCCTAATGATGGGCTTCTTGTTATTTAAATTTAAAATGTAAATTAACTTGATGCAGTAGGTAACTGTTTTTAGAGTTGTATTTAATTTTGCGTTGCATCTTAATTTAGTTTTTTAATAATGAATTTTCTTTGGTTACCGTTCATGTTATTTAGTATTGTATAAATTTCCTTCTTATTTGGTAAGTTATTTTCGCTTTTTCTGACATTGCTATTATGTTGTATTACTTTGTAGTCTGAGGATGAGGCGCAGTTGCCTTGAAAACGAATACGAATTACTTCATTAATTAATATATTACATTTTGTCGGATCTTACTTTGTTTTATTCACTACGTTATCTACTTATCCCATTATGAGACCATTGGACATCAACCAGTTAATAATAATAATTTAGTGACTAAATTTTAGTCATTGAACTTTATTCTATAGGATTTACGGTAATAGCATGCGTCAGTGATTATGGTGGTACATAGTACCATTGGTTTGTGGAAACAGTGCGGCATTTCCATACACAAAACATTCATTATTCATCTAAATACAAATTTTCACATGTATTTTTTTGCTGCCCCCCCCCCCCGTTTATTAAAGTTGCGTAATTGGCTATTTGATACTCGGATTATTCTTGAAAATGGAGATATTGTTTCTAAGGAGCCACTAGAAGCTCTATTGGAAATATGCAATACTGAAATAAACGTCTGCCATAAACTAACGCCTAATCACATAGAATGTGAAAGAGCTGAGAGGTAAAATATGAAACTTGCCGCTACTTCATTATCTCACAAAACTGCTACTGCCTTAATTTTTATAAACCCGGTAATAATCCTAAATTAACAGTCGACATAGCGGCATTTATTTCTTACATTAACAATTGGTTTGATGTAATGAATTCCTATTTACCAGTTGCTAACATTCCCCAAAAGTCTGGAGGTCTAGCGGGTTGGGTAGCGAAAAAATTACACAATAGTCATCCTAAATTAGGAGAACATTCGTACAAGTGTCAAATCTTGAAAGAGTGAAATACACCCATGTGGATTAAGCATCTGTCATTTGGTGGTTTAATGCAACCTTCTGAACTATGGATTGAAAATTCAAAATTACTGGAAAAGTTGTTTATAAAATACATGGGTTCTGAAGAATCTATAAATAAATCTAAACATATTACACATAAACTACGTAAAAAATAGGTAGGCTTGCTAGTCATGTAGATAAAGATATTATAAAAACATTCATAAGGCAAAGAGTATTTATTAGGGTTAATTATTTAAATTACAAATTGAATAAGGAAAAATACCAAAATCGAAAAATGCCCGATGCAAACAGGCAGTACTTAAATAAAATAAGGAAAATTGTTAAGTAATGGGTTTTAATATATCATGAATAAGTTGTTCTTCAGACAAGCCCAAGCCCTTATTATTAATCGTTGTTAAGTAATATTAAAAAGTATTATACGTACTATTGAAAAATTACTGTTTTAAAGTTTGTCAGAACAAAATTTATTTTGCTTAGTTTATTTTTAGTTTCCGATCTGTTCGTTGAACCATAAAATAACAGTTTTGTTTTCATAGCTTGCAATAATTATCATATATTACTGTCTATGCGTTAAATATATTTTAAAATGCCAAAATTTGAAGCTTTATTCGATTTTACATGTATGTAACCGTCCCGCAGAAGCACGTAATAGCCAAGTTATATAAACTTAACTAGGTATGCTAGGTTCCTACAACGTCTACACATAGGCACGGGGGGTGCGCGGCGCTGCATACGTCACTGGTGGAATAGCGTCTGGCTAACAGCAGTACTTGCAGGTGAATGGAGTCGTTTACGTGCAAAAGCTAATTTATTATTTACAGTTTATTACTGTTTTGTTTGGTTTTTCTAACATATTATTATATTTTGCATATACAAAGTTCGGTTCGTGTTGCGAGTTTTATTATTCTGAACAATTATGTGTTTAGTATTTCAACTTTTATTTCAAAATATTTGAAAGTGTGAACGACATTTTATCTTCTACATTCATATTATAAATATTTTGTTCTTAACGTGCCTGGTAGTTGTGCTGTGGGACTGTGTAAAAACTTTGCAAAAAGAGACATCAACATCCATTTTTGTGATTCCCAAAAGATGTTCACTTGAGAAACTTATGGGCCAAACAGTGTCAGAAAAGAAAAATTTAATGTGGAAACAGGCAGAGTTTGCTCTGATCATTTCCAAGAATATGATTTTGAAAACTTCATGCAAATTAAATTAATGGGTGGTAAAAAATTAATTTTAAAGAAAGATGTCGTACCAACAAAAAATTTAAAAACTACCGTGGAAGAAATTTCTACTCATCTATCCAGAAGAACTATTCATTACCATAAAAAAACAGCGGAAATTAAATGTCGACGAAGTTTTAAACTTATCGTTAGATGCTGAGACTATATCAAACGAAGGATTTTTGCAATCAGAACAAACTGTTGCTTTAGACTATCAAGAACAGTAATTAGTTGCAAGATCTGTTTCAAATGCGGACATTAAAAAACTAGAAGCCAAAATTATTGAAATGGAAAAGAAATCGGCGTTTTAAAATCACAAAATGAATACAAGGATAAAAAAATTCAAAAGTTGAAAAGTAAATAGGATGAAACCAGAAAAGCGAAAAATCATCTTATAGAAGCAGAAGTCAAAAAAGTGTTATCCAAAATATTTACAGCAAATCAAATAAAACTATTGCTACAAAAACAAAAAATTGTACGATGGAGCGAAAAAGATATTCCTTTGGCATTTACATTAAGATCTTACAGCAAACGGGGCTACATTTTTCTAAGAGATAAGCTTCATTATCCATTACCACGTAAAATATTGATTTTCCTTCTTCTTATTGCATTCTTATTATGTTTCTATTTCTATTGACTGTTTAGGATTATCTACCTTAAGATCTTGGGCGGCCAAAATAAACATAAGGATGGGCGTCTTAGATGGTGTTTTGAATTTAATGCAAGTAGCAGAAACCATCATGACTCCGATCGAAAAACTTGTCGTTTTACAATACGACGAAGGTAGCAGAAAAATATGAATATTATCAAGCAAACAATGAAATCGTAGGTCCTCATAAATATCTATTAAACGACCACCCCACGCCTCTTGATGCTTTGAATCGTCTCCGTATAATAATCTTGGGAAAAACAGATCCGTCCAAAGGAACACAAATACCGTTGAATGTAGGTACAAACGATGAAGACTACATTGTGAGAAAAGTTTTAAGGCGAAGTGGAATTCCATTG
>JABXWE010026730.1:0-13781 GCA_014611495.1 Limonius californicus
AGCGTCACATACGTACGTACATACGTACATACGTACCCACCCACAGACAGACATTTTTTTAAAACCACTTTTTTGGGTTCCTAGAGACCCAAAACGGATATATCCGTTAAAATCTCGATTTCGAAAATTTTCATGATTTCAATACTTACCCTATACCTATAAGGTATGGGAAAGTAATACCCTATACCTATAAGGTATGGGAAAGTAAAAAGGTTATGTGTGTGGTTTGAAGAGTATTTTTTTTGATATATTGAATTTGCCCTAGAAAAATTCTTGTAACGTAATTCCCTAATATGTGTAAGTATGTTTCAAATAATTAAATCGTTTTTCCGCCGTTCACAGCCGTTTTTACCGCTTTATACTGATTTTGTTTCCGTATTTTAGTGTCTTGTTTCTTTACAATTTTTTTTTCGAGTAAGTTGAGGTTGGGTAAGGAATTATGGACACAGTTTTAAATCGAGGTTCCAAGAACAAGAAAAATACAGGAAAATTTAAATCATTTTGCAAAAAAATTCGTTTCTGGAAATTGAAACTTACATATCTAATATTCAAATCTGTACGGGTCTTTATTCCAGACCAACCCAACCACACATGCCCCTTTCACTCCTTGAGATGCAGAAAGACGATGCTCCTCTCAGAAAGAATATTAACAGATAAAAGAATCTATTTGAAAACACCTTATTTAGAACGATAGATTACCAAAATAGACAAAATCAGAGAATCACAATTCAAAATAACGAAAGGAAAGCTGGACATCGGTATTCCACTCCATAGAGTGAAACGAGACAAAAATTGAGGAAACAGGGCACCGTCCTGACAATATGAATAAGTGGACGCGACTGCCTCCCTGGACTTTCCCATACTGGAAACTGTTCATATCATCTTTATTCAACAGTAGAGTTATTTTCCTCAAAACGGTTGTTCAAGTGCTATCCTAAAACCTTGCCTCGTAACGAATAGACTTACAAGACTTGTAAGAAGTCCCGCCAAAAATATCTGCGGTGCCCCTTAATTTCCTTTAATATGCAACCAGGCATACTTCATTCTCTACTATATACGTCGCGCGGTCTAACTAGTACCGATCGCTGTTGCTACCGAGGTAAAATTTTCTAAGTCCCTGGAAATTATATTTTGTAGGGCATAAAAAATCCATTTTTTTATTTTCGCGGAAAAAGATTCTTTTGACGCAAACAAATAACAACCGTTAGAATAAAAAAAATATTTTTCTAAAAAAGAGGGGGGAGGGGGCCGGTGCGTTTACATATATCCACGAGTGTAATATTTCTTTGCATATTCATATGCTCCATTACGTACTGAGCGATTCAGTGAAAACCCCAGCTTCTTATCTTTTTTCGTTTATTAATTAAAGGAGTTTGAAGTTTCAAACTTCCAAGCTTCGTAGAGGGCGCCACAGGAAAATTACGGAGTTCTTCAAAAAACATATCGATAGCCCCTTGCGAGGTCTATCGACATATGAAATTTAAAAAAATTCCTTGAAGCAGTTTTTGAGAAATAATTTTTTGAAAATTTCCAAAATTTTGAAAATTCGTAATTTAGGCCCCTTATAATTTTTCAAAAAACTTTTTATATCACCTCATTTTACCCTTCATATACTATTCAGAAAATAAAATTCATTTGAATCGATTCATCCGTTTTCGAGTAATTGGGCGTTAAACTCAAAATTTTCAAAAAATCATAGCGCCCTTCAGTTTAAAGCTAGCGAGTTCGGCAAAAACTAACAGATTTGTCTTATGACCCTCTATCGTTATCCGCGATAAAAGTTTCAAAATTGTAATCACGAAAAAAGTGATACCAAAAAAACATGCGTAACTTCCGCTTCCGGTTTCGGATTTTTTGAAAAGCTTATTTTTTCGATGAATTTTCGATACACCCCCGCATTCCAAAGCGCATCAAAATCGGAACAATACTTTCGGCTGTAGGAGCGTCACATACGTACATACGTACGTACATACGTACATACGTACATACCCACCCACAGACAGACATTTTTTAAAAACCACTTTTTTGGGTTCCTAGAGACCCAAAACGAATATTTCCGTTAAAATCTCGATTTCGAAAATTTTCATGATTTCAATACTTACCCTATACCTATAAGGTATGGGAAAGTAATACCCTATACCTATAAGGTATGGGAAAGTAAAAATGGAAGGCACGTTCTCGATCTCTTTTTTTGAGACAAATTCACTGGCAAGCTAAATAAGGCGAATTTGTTGTTTAGAAAGAGGCCTTATCTCTTCTAGGAATTTAAGTTAAAATGTATAAAACAAGATGAGGATGTGAGTGAAATTGGCTTTTTTGGAAAATTTGACTGCAAGTAGAGGGCTAAAAGTACTATCAAGGATTTTTTATACTATTTTTCCCGTCATCACCTCGTCAATACGCAACTTTTGAGTCCTATTACGATAGAAAATTAAAACAAAAAAAAATTCGGCCCGCCCTAATGTACAGGATGGTTAAATAATAACTATCCTGAAAGGTGATTGGACGAAACGGGCCAGTTCCATGGCCAGCTCGCTCGCCAGATTTAAATAGTTGTGATTTCTTTATGTGGGGTTACATGAAACAGTTAGTTTATTCTACGCCAGTGAACACAGTTGGGGAATTAAGGGTACGCATGAAAGACGCTGCCGATGGGATTCGGCAAGATCCTACCGTTTTCGCAAGAACACGTAATTCAATGCTTCTACGTGCAGAAGCTTGTGTTCTCAATGGTGGTCGTCATTTTGAACATTTATTGTGATCCACTTTTCACTTCTGAGGTAACTGTTTTTTATGTTTTTTTCAGTTATGGTAAAATTAATTTAAATAAATGATGGGTATTCTGCAATAAATTAGTACTGTTTTAAATGCTTTATGCGTTTCGAGATTTTTTTGCATGAAGTAGCACTTGTTTATAATTTTTATACCCCATGATAAAGTGAAAACGCAAAAATTTAATTTAGCAGTAAATGAAATTCCGAAATGCCTTCTAATTACAAAAATGTCCAACTGCTTCAATTAAACCTTGACCCCTCCCAATTCCGTAGTTTATCACAAGCCAGACAAGTTTTTACGTGTTTTCCACTTTGGATTTACTTTACAATTAGGTAATAACCTTCTACAACTTAAATGCATTTTTATGTATCATCGGCAGTTTTCAAACAAAATTTTATTTTATTTTTTAATTCAAAAAAAAAATAAACTTAATGATTTTTGAAAAATGAATAGTAGGTACCATTGAATTCTACTTGAGCCAATCTATTACTGGTTTAAATATTTATACCTATACCTACATATGCTTATACCTATACACGCTGTATATTTTACCGAACCAGGGCGTCCGTATTAATATTATATGAACTGAATAAAACAAGAGAAGTTAAAATCGCCAAAGTAAAAAATTTATATATTAAAACATCAGGCACATTAATATCACATTACGTTACGTTTCGCCATAAGGTTACTTGGCTTCTTCAGACTACATCAAACATTTAGGTTAAAGTAAAACAAACGTAAATAAATTAACATTTGATACACAATGCATACTTTCACAATTAGTTTACTCAGTAAATTAAACACAGTTTTATTCAATCGATATTTACCCCGCCAATACAATTATCAAACTATTATATGAACTTATTAATTTTCCACGGCATAAGGCACGAAAGAATTACCGAATTAGAGTTCTAAGCTTAGTAATTTTTCATTGTAAGTATTTGTAAGAGGGTAAGAAAAAGAATAATAAATTTACTAGAGCCAGACTGATTGAGCAAATATGCAGTGTAATTTTTTAAATAGGGCAATTAAGAAAACAATAATTTTCGAACACGCGGTAGTCCAACATAACATACTACTTGGCCTAAAATTAAGAACAAATGGTGAATGGTAGTGGTTGGAAATGTGTAGCGTACAGAATTTCTGTAATGGAGGTTTGTTAGTTCTACAATTCAGATTCATATTTATTTTAAAAAACTTCCCCGCTACGATTTCCAGAATAATTGGAGCAGAAGTAACCAGATACATTTATCCTTTAAGATATGAAAATAATCTAAAATGTAGAGTACCAACATTTTAATTTTTAGGGCAATATTGCGCTTGGGTTACTTCCTCACTGCATTTTGTTTTAACAGCTTAATTTCAATTCCAAAAATATTAGTTCACTAACACACAATCTTCGATTGATTTGGTTTGAAATACTCATTTTAATACTCTTGTTCCTCATACCAATTTGAGTTGCTTATGAACGAGTACGCTTATTGCGAACATTCTCTAATCTGCTTTTGATAAAATTACATTTTGGCCCTTCACGAATCACAAAATTGGTTTTATATTTCTCTGTTCGTGTATGTGTATGTAATCATAGTTAACATTTTAAAACGGGCTGAAATCGGACGAGAGTGTTATTTATTATATTTGTATGCAAATATTTGGCTATAGTGGAGCTTAGATTACTTAAACGAGTAATCAAAATAGCATACCTTTAAGATAATTAATACAAGGCTTATTTGGAAATTAAAGACCAATCGGCCGTATAACAAAAATAAGAAGTTAAAAAAATAATGTAATAATAATAATATTTTAGAGTCACTTCTAAACTATTTCTTTACATAGTCACCATTTAAATTTTCTTACGGGATAGGATAGGTGGAAAAAGGCCAATAGCTTAGCTCAGAGGAGTAGGTGAGGTTCACGGAGACCGCTTACGGGAGGAAATCTTCCTAGTTGTGTGGGTATGTTAAAATAAGTGAGCGCCACCTTCCAAATTACAGCTAATTGCAGGTTCTCTTGGAAGGCCGAGAAGCCAGCAGCTTACGGGGTTCGGATTCACCTTTACTGTGCCTCCCTCCTGTTTATAAAGCTTGCAAAGTTCATGCACACACAATACAAAATATACAACAGTAAAAGATGTAATAAATTTCAAAACACATAATTCAACGATACAAAAAAAATGACAGCAAATGGTGATACTATAGTTCAATACTACAAACGGTTAAATTGAACGTTCAAGAGGCTCGCCGCCCCTGGTTTATGGCATTTAAATTCTTCAAACAAATCTACGTGGCCAGTGGCGTCTGAGTTAACAAAAAAAATACAATCTATAATTACTTTTTACAATTAACATGAAAAGAAAATGACCATCGACGACCGAAGGTCGCTTTTTTTGTCGCATAAAAAAAGGTTCAATCCCTTGAATTTTGAAAGTTAAACGCTTAAAAGGTTTTTTCACAACACAAAAAAAACAAGTTCTTTTACCTTGACTTTAGGTGAATGGAGTCGAGAGAGGCATGCACAATTTTGGGGTGTTCTTGTTTTCTTAAGAAGCAGGAAAATCCACGGGCACGCTCCTGAAGACTGGATCGAATGGAGTCAACGTTAAGGGCCAAAACTTCAATGCGTTCGTCGCAACAACGGCACTACCAGAGGGACAGGAAACGGGCTCAATATTAATCCGCCAAAGGCGATCGGCAATTTCACAATCAATTGCCTTTCCAGGTATAAAATTCCAAAGTGTTTCTTTAATCCGACACTTGTCGATGGTTCTGTACTGTGTGAAAACAGCGTTACGAAATTCACGCGATGGTCACCCATCGAAAACCCAAGCCGCCCCTGCAGTACTTGATTTATTAACGGTCCCCGCAGATGGAATCGGATGACCGGGCCGAACAAAGGTGGAGATTCGACTCCTAAACTAAACGCAACGCGAACCTGCGTCGGTCAAAAATATTACACCACATTGAGAAGTATGGCGCAATAGTTCTGGAACGAAATAACACGTGCGACTTCCGAGAGTCACAACAACACAGAATCCCAAGAATTGTTGTCGGCAAATCCAGCCTACAAAGGGAACTTTCAAAAGCTTTGCGAAATTGGCCTCCTATAACTCAATATTAAAAAAAATAATATAGCGATCGACTTAAGAATGGTAATCGAAATAGAATTTTGATTCCTATGAAGCGGCAATTAAAGTAGGAGTTTAATTCAGATTAAGTGGCACAATCAAATGAACATAACAATTTAACCACTTATCATATCGTGCTACAAGTTTTTCTATATATTCGTCATAGAAGATGACGAAAAACAGCTTTTTACCGTCATTTTGAGGTTATTATCGGCAAGCACAGGTTCTTATTAAATTTATAAGATGGAGAGAGAGTAATTCGGCGCTAAGCCAGGACTGTATGAGGATGGTAAAAAAATTCTTGATTGATTTCGGGCGTTATCCTGCAAAAGCATGACTCTAGAAGTCAGCAATTCTTGCCTTTTGTTCTCAACATTCTTAACATCTCTCCATACCTTGTACCTACCTACATTACTTGTCTTATATCGTTCTCTTTGCGAACGTTTGCTCAAACTTTTTGATTTTGGAGGAACTCGCATGCTTCCGCTGCATTGATTTTTGCTTGGTTTCAACATTTATGCACCAAATACAAGTTTGTCGCCAGTCACCGTGTTATTCAGGTACTCATCGCCATCCGTTCCGTATCGATGCACGAAGGTTAGTACAGAGATCATTCGCTGGGTTTTGTAAACCTCCGTCAACACGTTTGCATTCACCTCACACAAAGTTTGTGGTACTGTAGCGTGGTCGTGACAATTTCATACCGTACCATACGTGAAATTTCAGGAAAATAGGCGACCGTTTCCGAAATTGTGAAGCGCTGATCGAATACGATTCGAATTTAAATTTTTTAATTATAAATTTCGAATGGATTTCTGGTTATTTCCTATTATTTTAATCATTAGTCGTCTTCGTAACCAGATTCTTCCTGTGTGTAGGATATTATATATATCACTCTAGTTACAGCGATATCTGTTTTGCCGTGTATATAGGTGAGCCATAGGAGACAGGGCTTAATTTAGTTCATTAATTACATTGTACTAGAAAATAGTCTCTATTTTTAATTTTTGTCGACTAGGTACATGAGTGCAACTTTATTTCAAGAAGATACATTTACTATAAAACAATTTTTGAACTAATATTTATGTTATATAATATAATGTGCATTTAAACAGAAAATATAAAACAATATATAAAGACTAAAGAAACCCCTTAGCGTAATCATATTTAGAGTATTACTAATACGTATTTCGTCAAGCAGGTTGTCATTTTCAATAATTGCACTAACACCACTTGACCTGCTGACGAGACTATTTTTAGAGGTTTGATTCTTCAGCCAATGTTACTGCAGGTAGTCTTAAGAGTCATCAGTGTTGCTCCTACTGAACATGGCAACTTAGTTGTAGAAATGAATAATTTTGCCTTCCAAAGAAGTAGGTCCCGTGCCTGTGTGTGACAAGTTAAATATTCCTGCTGGAGTTGGATCAAAATTCATAGTTAGGGCGTACAATAAGTCAATGATAGCTACAGTGCATAGAGATGCTAGGAAAACGGTATCCTAGATCTTGCTCATCAAAATACAAATCTACCTAATAATATGAGGAGTAGACGACAGACTACTTAAATTAAAAAAAAGTAAGCCCGTCGCTTAAATTTTCCAGAACTTCTAGACTCTAAGTATCATTAAAATCATTTTGCAGAAAAATATTAGTGTAAACTTAATGGGAATTAATTTTAATAATATACCGTGAGTTCAGTAATTGCATAACGGTTTTCCATGGAATAATAAAATAATGTCTAATGCAAGCTTTAGATACCAATTGACGTTTAGGCACAGCCTTTCTAGCGCCATCTAGCACAAGCGCCAGTACCCAACCGGCAGTGTTATGTTAGGTTAAGTTGCATGGTAAATGCAAATAAATGAATTTTTGAATAAATGAGTTATATTATTTCAATTTAGACGATAACAGTAACAACGAAATTACTACACTATTAAACAAATCATAACAAGTAGGCAATCATTAAAATTGGAAATTAAAATTTTTTTATTTCACAGTTACAGAAAAATAAACATAAAAAACTAAAGAAGCTGTTCAAAATGACCACCGTTTTCCTGCAGGCACAAATTTACTCGTCTTTTCATAATATTAAAAGCATTTATAAGAATTTGAGGAGTTATATTGGCACACTGTTCCGTAATTCTGTTTTGCAGTAACTCGTTATTGTTAATAGGGGTCTTGTACACATTATTTTTCAGATAAGGGAATATAAAGTAATCTAAAATAGTCTAGCCTGGTGATCTAGGTGGAAATTCTGGATTTGAACGTAAACTAATTATTCGATCGTCAAAAAATTCACGAATGTAATTGAGGGTCTCTTGAGCGGTGTGGGCCGTCGCGCCATCCTGTTGGAAGTAGTCTTGCTGGAGCTCATCCTTATGAAGCTGATTAATAAATTCACACACAATATTCCGGTATCTCTGAGCAGTAACAGTTTCGTGGAAAATATGGGTCCGATAATACGTCTTCGAGACACAGCATTTCAAACACCGACTTGTAACGGGTGAAGGGAAGATTCGCGAAAAGTATGCGGATTTGCAGCAGTCCATAACCTCATATTTTGTGAGTTTATATACCCCGAAAAACTGAACCAGGCCTCGTCAGAAAAAAACGTTAAATTTAGCAATTTGTCGTTGTTCAATAAATTTTGTTGGAACCACTGACAATACAAAATTCTCCTATTGTGATCTGCTGGCAGCAACTCATGTAAAGCAAGAATTTTGTATGGGAACAGCATTAAATCTTTCTTGACAATAGTATGGCAAGTTCCTCATGACAAACCAGTCTTTTCCGAAATTGTACGTAGTGATGTAGTGGGTTGCTCGCTCAAACGTCAACGAACATCATTACCTGTATTTTGAGTGCGAACTCTTGGCCTTCCAGCTCTATCTCTATGAGTAATGCTCCCTGGAATACATCAGCACATCTTCTAAGTGCGCTGTAAAAATCTCCTTCGCGGACAGCAATATCCGGAAATTGTTGCCGAAATTCCATGGCACCGCACTGTATATCCATTCGTCATTCTCTCGAACACCATTTCGAAAATATGATTCAATCATAAATGTTTTGTGTTCTATTGTAAAAACCATTATAATTGTAACTTAATTGTATTTTCAATATAAACTTATGACAACAACAACAGTGATGACAGTTAATGAATGTTAAAGCTTGCATTAGACATTACTTTTATTTTCCATGGCCAACCCTTACGTAATTACTTTTTGAACTCGCTAGTTTATTAAGAGATATGAATTTCTGGATAATTTAAGCAACGTATTTACATTTTTTAAATTTAAGAAATCCGTCGTCTACTCCTCGTTTACGATTATGTTATTCCCCACATTCACTGGGGAGTTGAATTCTAAATGTAAAATTAGAAATAAACACAAAATGTCACAGTCTTACGAAGTGTGAGAGGAAGGCGCCCTTGACGCCCCACAATGAGCTCGTAATTCCCTGGTGGTTTCAAAGTGTAATATTACCGCCTATTGCCCAAACATTTTCTATCTTGTTCCAGTTACCTACCGATCGTTTTATGCGGCATATGATGATGATGACTGTTCCAAGCGACATAACTATACATTCTTTACAATGTTTTTATGTTAGGAAGTAATTAAACGTAGTTCATCTTCTCTAATGTTTGGAGAAGTGATGAATGTAATTGCAGTTATTGACGAATAGGAAATTCTAGTAGTGCATCTACCTAAACAACAGTGACAATTCAAAGCCACGGATACAACGATTATCCGTGCTCCATACAAATAATCCAACCCGAATTACCTGCGTTGGAGTTAGCTTCGGTGAGATAGTTTTGGATATATAAATTCAATTACGCGAAGAACAATAATTCCTAATATTAATTTTGCCATAATCATTTTGTGAGTAGTGGAATATCACTTTGTCTCGTGGAGGAAAATTGTTCTTCATTTTTAAAGATCAATTTACGCATTGAATAGACGGCTATACGCCTCCTTAATCGGCTCTTTGTGTGTGTTATCCCTTGCTAAGGATTCATTTAATCGAACAAAAAATTACCAGTGTAAATAAAACCTTTCCACTCCAGATTCTGGAACAGCCAAGGCAGAATAATTAATACAAGATCAGTAAAACGTCACAGGACATATAAAGGGCGGTACGCAAATGAATTTATCAAAAGAAATTATCATCAAAAAACTCTTAGAAATACGGGAGTACGAGGGGATTATAAATAGCAGCGTCTTTTGAGGGTTTTGAGTTAATGCCTTGGAAGTTCTTATAGCTTCCATTTCGACTGAATGAGGAAGCTTTCGCGGATTTCAGACTGGCATTTCCAGCAGATCAGATGACGAAAATCGGAAGAAGAATGGTATAATCTAATTTGAATGTGCGTATTGGAAATATTTTCTATGCCTACAGTAGTACTTTAATACGTAAGTCAATTACTGTAATTATTTTTTTCGGTATTAGCAACGCTAGCACTCTGTGGGAGCGTTGAGTCTAATGAACGTGTAAAAAAGTTGAGGTGTAGATGACAATTAACATTCAGCAATGACATTTTAGAAGTTCTCAAATTTAAAATACATTACTAAATCATTTTATGTTGGTACAGTGACAGTTTACTGACATAAACGTGTTTTTATACCAATTTTGAACCTGCACGCAATAACCAGGTAATCAAGATTTAGTGTTTATCAGTTTTTGAAGTTAATTCTTAGTTATGCCGACTGCAGTAATCTACTGCACTGCATTAATATAAGGCTCATTAAAAATTGCAGCATACGATTAATCATTAAAGTTTCTGCGTAAAAATGTGAACCACATCTGACAATTATAGGGAACTTCTGGACATTTTTTGCCATGGCGCAATTTCTGCTTGTTTAAAGATCATTTAAGTTTTGTTTACAAATTTTTAGGTAAGTATATAAAGTTTATACAGAACGATTGTATAATAGCAGAAGCATATTTTACTAACCACAGTTTGCTTAACTTAATCTAATATAACAAGCAATTTTCAAATATGGCTATGATGGACGTAATCTACTTAGTTAGATCAGTAACTCGCTTTTCAGATTCACTGTGTATATTTCTGGAGTGCTTCTTACGGAATTGAAAAGAAATTGTTCCCAATTTTTTATTTCTTTGAACGGGAAAACAATATTAAGGAAAACAAGTTCAAATTGCTCGTTGAAGTATTTAATTTTCAGTTTTAATAAAACAGACCGAACAAAAATCCTTTGAATCACGGCTAATACGTAGAAGGAATTTCGGTCGGAATATTAATCAGTTTACAATTTTCGCCGGGTAAAATTGCCTTCAAACGACAAACGCTTGAATTATTTTCGCTCCTGTATTTTCATCCGTCCTGATTGGGCATTCCGCCTTTGTAACGCGATATTTATTTGATATCCGTTTTCGATGAGAAGACCCGTCTAGGAAGCTTCACGTCCTTGCGCATTCCTATTTTGAATAGATGCCTCCTTCTGACGCACCTTTTGCGTACTACTCCAAGCAACTATGTTGCTATCTAAGTCTCGCGTAGGAGGCGTAGGGAATGATCACTTGATCACCTTTATGACGAGATAACATCATGGCTGGGGATGACATCACGCAGGCGAAACGTGCAATGAAAATATGTCATGCAATAATCCACCAGCAATGCAAGATTCAATTGTTCGCATTCCACGTTCCTCCGCATCTTCTCTCGAGGAATTCCACTCAATAAGCACCCAGACTAGTGAATTAAGGACAAAAAATGCGGCAAGAATTTCTATCGTGCACGATATAACGGTTTCCTTATGGCACAATCGTCTTTACTATACAGCGTTATTCATAGTGATGTAGTTGTAACGCTAAGCCGTTTAGACTGAAAAATCGTTTGGAAACCGTTGTACGCATAATAATTTATTTAAAAATTTCCTTGCCAAGCAACTTTATAGCGGATTTGTATTGAATATTTTCCACTGTTTCTTGAAGCGAACGTAACTTGAAACTCGATATGATAAGAAACCGGGATGGCACGTTTTGAAATCGATCAAAAAACGACTTGTAAACGTCATCTTGAAGGATGGCTCCTTTAATGATTTTCAAATCGAAGGTCTCGGTTGCCTTTGGTCTGGAAACGTGACGGGCTAAATCTGTGCAAACGAACACAAAAAAGAGCAGAATGAGTACATTTCGAATCGTACAAAAGCTGCAAAACAATCGGCTTTCAAATTTAATTAAAAATTATCTCTATGCAAATACATGACTGTGAATTTCCAACTCATGTTTGAAGCTCGTGTAATATCTTTCGCTCGTTGCGTACGTGTTTTCCCTTTTTAAAGGAAATGCTTCGCGTTGTCTTCATTTTTCTAATTCCCATATGCAAATGAGAAAATGAGGCCTAGGTTGACGACAAAGCAAGCTCTGGAATTTACCTACTACATTCTCCGAATTTATGGTTTCGGAGACGGCGAAGGATTTAAACGCTGTTTCACTCGTGCAAATTTTTCCCAGCGGGCTTTGTCTCATACTGCTCGTCTATTTGGCCTCCCCAATAACTGTTATAGCAAAAGCAGCGCTTATATCGTTAAAAGCAACGCATTAAAAGGTAATTTTATCAGGTTTCAGAGTTTACAACTTTAATCCCGTTGCTTCACTACTTTGTAAGTTTATTAAAATAATGAGATCGTTAACTCAAAGCTAGCAGTGAAAATAAATTATGAGTTTTTAAAAGGATAGTCCTAGCTAGGCGAAAAGGAGTAATTAGCAGATAATTTTTATCAAAATATGTTCTTAGATATCGTTTTGCATATCTGATGAAGCTGCATAAATGTCGACTACTTAAATATGCTGAAAATGTTCTAAATTTCATAATTGGAAATACCTACTATGAAAAAACAATAGAGTTTTAAAACTTTTAATGTAGTTACTAGGCAATGGTACTGTATTAAATATAACCTGCATATTAAAAAAAATAAACCAAAATTTTAAAAAATATGCTTACTGGAATATCTTTGTAATCTATATATCCTCGTGGACTAGTCAAATTACAAATAAAGCAATTAACCTTCTTAGAGGAATCAAGCACTGAAATATGAATAATATACTGTAGCTCGAAAGAACAAAACAAATTTAGCATAGTAGTGTCTTTGTTAGTAATCTATGTTTCTAGTAATTATTATACTTATCGGCAACAGTTCTACACAATTATATAATGGCATGCTATTTTTCAGTTATTATCATAACTATTGTTTTCATTTACTTATGTTAAACTATATAAACTTACATTTTTGCGTTTGAAAATTATTTTAAATGTTGTGATGAATTTAGACTCGTTAGCTCGTTCGATGTCAATTTTAAAGGATACTCGTTCATTTTTATGATGTCTTAGAATTCGGTTTCTTTGTGGTATATAATAAAGGGCAGACCATAACGCAGATAACTTCTTGCTTGGTTGGAAACACTGCCAAACTCGTATTTTGATATAAACCTATGACAAAAAGAATTATTGTTAAATATTCTTATTTAAAAGCTTATATATGTAAAGAAATACGTATAGAAGATACAATAAAATGCCTAGAGCTTAATTTTAAGATTAGCTCTGATATTTATGAGGTCACGAAGGAATTTACTGCATTATCGGAACAATTAGTGGAAATGTGTTTTTGACATTTGTGATGTATACAGGGTGTTTTAGAGGTTAATTTAGGGCGTGTATAATGTGATTATGAAATCAAAACTAGTTTGGAAAGTGGCGCCGATAAATTAAGAACATTTTTAATTATTATTATTTACCTGCCAAAATAAGAATTTCAATTTGTAATTAGATCCAAGTATCCTTTGATAATTTTTGTGTAATTTTGGCATCGTTGTTATGGAGATTTTGTCCGTTGTTTAGAAGTTTGTTGACAAAACAATGAAAA
>JABXWE010026731.1:0-11323 GCA_014611495.1 Limonius californicus
GTGACCTACTTTCCTTATTTTTTGTTAAATGTATCGTACTTAATTTCTATGGGAACAAATGTAAAATGTGCGAGCAAGTCAATTCCTATTCACTTTTTTGGAAAATATATTGAAGTTCAGTAAATTTAATATACAGATGTTTCTTTGATTGTTATAAGATATTGCTGTGCTGTACTGTACGTTATTACTGATGAAGCTTTTCCACACGATTCTTTGCAGTTATATTAGCTGCATTCGTAGGCTTCTCGCCACGTCTTGTTCGCAAACTTAGTTCAGAAAGTAATAACCAAATATTGCTGAAAAGGGAATTGTGTATTCTAGTTAGAAGAAATAGCACAACGGTGATTAACGAATAAATAAACAATGTCCAGGTGTAAATTACGTGCTTATGTAAATATGCGTAAATGCGAACCAATCACGTAAATGTTTATAGTTTTTAAGCAAGATACTTCCTCAGCGGCGAAACATTTGCATCGAAAACTGTATTGTACTATACCAACGAAACACATGAATATCCATGAATATTGAAAAAAATCGCTTCTAGTAATGCGGGTTTCATAAATAGAAGGATAAATTACAAGGCACGAATACATTCTTTTAGCAGTTTCACTTCATGCATCTATTTAAGGAGATTCTAATCTGGGCTGGGAATTTAAAATCAAGCGTAATTATTTACGTCGGAAAACCATTGTATTTTTTCCCATGTCTTTCTCGGCGTTTAGAGCCATCTATCTTAACTCTGGGAAACTAACTGCAGCAAATACAAAAGATAATACCTTTAGTGTACGCCAATTTGTAGCTCTCTAAGTGATTTTCGTTAATACTCTGCATATATTTGATCTATAATATTATATTAATAAAATATTCGCAAACGTATGAGTTATTATTTCTTGTTATTGAGTATCTGCAGTGTGTGAAATACTTTAAAGTTATTGCCTAAAAGCTGTTCACATCAATAATTTGAAATTTGCGGTTTCGATTATGTTCGTAGGTGTGACTTCCGTACGTTTTGCAGATATAGGGATATACGTTGAATAAGTGTAGGTTTATACTAAAATAATCGTGAATTTATATAAAATGCAGACAAAGCTCTTCATTAAAACCATGAGCAAATATGAAACATGTGGAGCCAAGTGGATAATCAGGCCTTCGACAGACCTTCAATGCGAATCTGGTTTGACGTAATCTGATTGATCTGTAGTTTATCTAATCATCGCGCTATGGTATGTAAGATCATCGAACATCATCGGTAGACAACCATTACAATAGGTAAACTTTGTATCAGCACTATTGTACCATAGATCGTATTCATACTGCACGACATACTATAGGGAATTGTAACGTATATGGTCAACCATTATATCCATTATTGCATATAACGTATGTAACAAAAGTTTTCGGAAAAATATCAACAGTAGCACATGAACCGACAACAGTTTTATATCTAGTCGTCTGTAGAACAAAACAAGGTGTATTAATTGACATTTAGTGTAGCGTATCACCTTCTCTAAATAACTTCCGGTAACATGTCTTACAAGTTAGATATTCGTAAGAATATATATGCGTTGGTTGGACGGATGCCTAAACGTGATATTGTGAATATGTTCAGAGACCAGAATGTTTCGATTTCGACTATTTATCAAACAATTCGCGAGTGCGAACAAGGTATTCCCTGTATAAATTTACCAAAAACTGGACGTCCACGAGTTTTACCTCATGCTTCCGTTTGGAGATTGGTAGAAAGAGCTAAAGACAGGGTTGGGACTTCAACACGATAGTTATCGCGTCAATTTCGAGTTTCGCGTATGACCATTAGTAGAGAATTGAAGAACAATGGATTGCAGTTCCGAAAAAAAAAGAAATGACCAAAATATTCTGATCTACAGCTGCGAAGAATTCCTAGATGTTGTCGAGCATTACGACGTCGATATTTTAATGGAAACAAAGTGATCGTTATGGACGACGAGAAATACTTCACTTTGTCGAACGCCGAAATGAAAGGGAACGATCGCTTCTATACTGATGATATTAGGAATTGCCCTAATGACACTAAATTTAAATGTAAGGCCAAATTCGCTGATAAACTACTAGTCTGGTGTGCCATATCAGAAGCGGGAATTTCGCGTCCGTATATATTGGGCATGTTAGAGGAGAAGCGGTAGATGCAGTAATTTATACACAGACATGCCTTCCAAAATTACTTGATTTTATTAATACTCATCACGTTAATGATGAAATAGTATTCTGGCCTGATTTGGCTTCTTGTCATTATGCTAGAATGACTATACTCCGTTCCATACTTCAGAGTCAGTACGGCTAGGATAGGGCTGTGCAATCCTTATGAGAGATTTCTTGTCGACGTTGCCAGTTCTCGGCAACAAGCGATGTTCTAAGTTTACGTATTTTAGTCAAATCGGAGGTTCCCAACATGTTTCTCAGCCGATGGTCGATGCCCGAGTTTGTAAGATATCTACTTACAATGAATATCAAATTTTCGGAGTAATATTGCCGCAATTATATTATATTATAAAAAAATATCTCATGCCTATTTTTTTATTTAGTTATCCCAATGAATAAATAATAAGTGTTTGATTCCTTTTTTGCACTTTAAATGCTTCTTAACGATTTAAAGGTACTTACTTTCTAATGGTGCATAATGGCACACAATTAAGGTATTTAAGTAATTAACATATCTTATTAGGTGAAATGGAATTTTGGAAATATTTGTATTGTAGGTTTGGAATGTTAATTTTACGATGTAATTAATGTGCATGCATATTTAAGCTGTTTCCCTATATTTATTTTGTTATTCTGTATTTCAGAGTTGCATCGCGGATTATTTCTATCGCATTGGTCATTGTTACTTTCATTGTTGATTATTGTTATTTTTGTTATTAGTTTTTGTTACGTGTTGTTATAGTTATTCATTTTTGTTGTTGATTGTTATTTTGTGCCCCTAATTTGCAACGGGAAATGGCGCATGTAATAGTTCAACGGAAACGTGGTCAACACCTCATAGTGTCGGAGAAGCAGATGATAATGAATCTTGTGCACTATCACTTGAATCGCAATGGTAACTATTCACTATCAACTGTAATAACATTAGTGTCCGAAATGAGTGGCGTTTCGGAGAAAACAATTTACAGAGTGCGCCAGGAATATATGTCACCTGCTGGACTGCAACAACCACGGGAAAGGCCTAAGAATAAATTGTAAAATTCGTTCATCTCGCGAAAATACTTATGATGAAGGCGGTAGAAGCTATGTCCGTAGGATAGTGCATCAGTTCTTTCGGGAAAATACACCACCGACTCTGAACTCCATATTGGCTGTGGTAAATAACGATGATAATTTTCCTGATTTTGCACGGACTACATTATATCGTTTGTTACGCGATATGGATTTTGAATTTGTGAAGCGTGGCAGAAAAGCGGTATTAATTGAAAAGCCAGAAATAATTTCATGGCGTCATCGTTATTTACGCTCTATTCGTCGGTATCGCGAAGAAGATTACAATATAGTGTACTTAGATGAATCTTGGGTAAATATAGGTCATAGTGTGTCGAAAGAATGGGTAGATAAATCCATAAACTCCCACCGAGATGCATTTCTCCGCGGTTTAACAACAGGTTTAAAAGCTCCTGCAGCTCGTGGTCCTCGTTTTGTTCTATTACACGCAGGATGCGAAAATGGCTTTATTGATGGAGCAGAACTAACTTTTCTGGCAAAGAAAAACACTCAGGATTACCATGATGAAATGGATGGAGATACTTTTGAAAACTGGTTCGAAAATCATCTCGTTCCTAACGTGCCAGAAAAAACAGTTGTGGTAACGGACAATGCTTCTTACCATAGCAGGAAATTAGAAAAGGTTCCTAACAACGCATCTAATAAAGAAGAAATTCAGGCATGGCTTCGATCGAAATATATATATATTTTGAAGAAAATTATCTAAAAGCAGAACTGTTAGAAGTCGTCAATGCATACAAGCCAAATTATGACAATAATTATGTAATAGAGGATATTGCAAAACGGCACAATGTCAAAATTTTGCGGCTTCCACCCTACCACTGTGAACTCAACCCCATAGAAATGGTGTGGAGTGAAGTAAAAAGATATGTAGCCGGTCGCAACAAAACATTTAAACAAGACGAAGTAAGAAATTTAATTACAGAAGCATATTTAAGGGTTACACCAGAAAAATGGAAAAACTATATAAAACACGTAATAAAGACAGAAGCCGAAATGTGGAATGTGGACAATTTATTGGACGATATCGAACCGATTATTATAAATGTTAGCAATGATAGTGATATTGATACTGTTAGTGATGTTGATAGCAGTGACCACAATGAATAACAGAAAATATTTGTTTAAGAATGTAAAATACGTTACAGTTTAATGAAATGCCCTGTATATGTAAAACAAAATTGTTATTAAGTCCTTAGTGTAAATAAATATTATATGTGTAATTAAAAATATTCGTTGTTTTTTTGTCATAAATACATGTATTTTTTAAGTTGTTTTTATTATTATATTATGAAAAAAAAAATTAAACTACCACCCATCAGCGAGGAATGCTTTCTAAAAACGTAGAAACAAATTTAAGCTAATGAGTATGACCAGCAGGTATTTTTCAAAAAATTTGTTTGAATACCGCTGACAAAAATGTGGTTAGTAAAGGAAAAGGCATTAGTACGTGATTAGTACTTGTTAAGCGCTTAGGAATACAAAAGCAGGATTTATTTATGATTGACAGGTGTAAACTCATTTACAAACAGTTTTGTGCTGAAATATGGCTACATCGCTTTGCATTAAAGCCCATACTGACTCTGAAGTGTAGAACGGACAATAGTAGGATTTCGACTTCTAGCTCCACGTTCACGTCTACATGAAAAATAAGTCGGATGAATACGGCATACAAATTTGGACAATGGTCGACTGTGAAACCTGCTGTATAATGAATTTAGGAAAAAAGTATAACAACGCTGAAAACAGTCAAGGACAGAGAATTATATTTAACCAAAATAAGCAGCCTTAAAATATAGATAACTTTGATAACGGCAGAGAGTCATTTTAGGTATTGGTTCAACAACTTTTTGGCGACTTTTAGTTCAGGGGAAAAATTGCTGGAAAAGAAAACTATTTCTGGAACACTAACACAGACATACAGTTTATTCTAAATGAATTATTATATATATATTATATATATAAATATATATATATATATATATATGTATATATATTGTTATGATATAATCGGTTGCTAAGGAGAAAAATAATAAACAAACAAAAAAATAAATTAAATTTTTAAATATTCCCCATGCAACTAGCAATCGTATTTAAATATTAAAATTATAACTTTGATACTGAAATTAAATTTGGACGCCAGGTGACAAATTGAAAACTTGCCTCCAATATGAATTAAATAAAATATACCACGGTATAGCTCTCGACTATGATAAATACGTCACAGATAGTCGGTTCAAAGCGTTCTGAAATTATACCAGCAAATGGACATATACAAATATTAATCTTAATACACAGCGAAATTCAAGTAGATTTAACTTGACAGCCTCACAGCGTAAAAACCTATAAATGTCTTTCAGAACTCTCATACACAATTAAACAGGTTAAATATATTCTGGTGGTGCCTTCTACGGCAAATCTGAAGCTCTGGTATATTTATAAATAGGTAAGTAATCTTTAAATTACCTTTTAGTTGCTATCTTTCGTGCTCATGTAGCAAATATTGCCTTAGATGAGGTGTTGACCTTGAAGCGCATTCGGGGAGCGCGTGCAGTAGCGTCCTTAAGTACGACCTTCAACTTGGATTGAACTTTCTCGTTAAAATACCTTGGTAAGTTTAACTAAACCATACTTTAGTTAAATAAACACGTTTTTAACTTTAACATACGTATTTATTAAGCACAACGAAGCAATCAAATTTCAAATTTCAGGAACAATCATAAAATGCGTGCATTCACACGTAAATACAAACAAGAACTGTCTTTTTACATTGTTTTATCAACAACACAGCCTAACAACCGACAAAAATCTATAGCAACGATGCTAAAATTGCATAAAAAATATTAAAGTCCACATGGATCTAAAAAACAATTACAATTTTAATTTTGACAGGTATAATAAATAAATTTAAATGTTCATATTTTTACGGCGCCAATTTCCAAACTGGTTTTGATTACATAGACACATAATACACTTTCAAAATTAAGCTCTAAAACATCTTTGGTTCAACATAAACTTCAAATACACTTTTCCATATACTTCTCCGATAATGCTGCATATTCTTACGTGGTCCATAAAATATCAGAGCTAAGCTTGCAATAGAGTTCTAGGCAATCTATTTCATCTTTCTATGCATGTATTATTACATATAATCTTCTTAATAAGAATATTTTAACAAAAATTCTTCTATAATTCTTCTTCTATAAGTTTATAGGTCTCTGCAGAAAAACGATAGGTGTGACACCTGTTCTGTGTTTCCTCTCCATTTCTGGTGTTAAATTTAAATTCGGCGTGGGCCTGCCTAATGTTTTAATTTGAAGCTATTTTTCAATAGAAAGACTTAAAAAGTCAATCTTTAAAAGATTATTAGCACTAGTCATTGCTTACTAGTCACAAAACTGCAATTTGGAATTGAAAACTTTGAGCGCGAGCGAATCTGTTCAGCCCACTAAATGAACGCTATAATCAATAATCATCATATATGTACGGTCAGGTGATGTTTGCCGAATACAGAGAATCGTGGAGGCCGAATAGATGCCACCTTCACGCCTGTCGATATAAATGCGGCAAATAAGGCGATCGCGAACTTTGCGGCGAAAATTGATCGTAGTAAGCATGTTAACCAACACCATAAACAATTGCAACTTGATTGTATCAATATTGTCAGCTGTATTAACAATTCCGTGCAACAATGTGTCAAATTGTGTTTGGACAACGTATAGTTATTAAATTTCTTTTCAATGAAGGTGTAAAAGCGACTGATACTCATCAGACTTCAAAACAGTTTGAAGAAGAGTGTTTATCACTCAGCGTCTGCTGTGAATCTTGGCAACATTCAAAAAGTTGACCAGCTGATCCGGAGCAATAGGCGAATATATGTGAAGGAAATGGCTGGGATTGTAAACATTAGTGTTAATAGTGTTCAAACTATTGTCCACGACAAGCTTAAATTTAGTAAAGGTAGCGCCAGGTGGGTTCCAAAACAACTTTCCACGGAACAACAGCAGAAACGACTTCAGGTTTGCAGAGAAATACGGCTTCGCTATGAAGGCGATGACTCTTTGTCACGTATCATAACAACTGGTGAGACCTGGGTACACCATTATATCTCAGAAAGCAAGAATGTTAACATGGAATGGCGTCACTCAAGCTCACCTCCGTCCAAAAGATTCAAAACACAACCATTGGCTGGCAAAGTTATGACGACTATACTCTGGGACGCTATTAGACTAATTTACGTAGATTTTCTCGAAGAAAGAAAAACGATTAATTCAGCTTATTACAGTGAGCTTCTTGGAAAGATTAAGCTGGCCATACGAACAAAAACACGCGGTATCTTAAGCATGGACATTATTCTAGTGCACGATAACACTCGCCCACATACAGCCCATCTAACGAACAATACATAGCCTACATTGAGCTGGGAAGTACTGCCTTAACCACATATAGTCCGGACTTGGCCCCAAGTGACTATCAGCTGCTTGGGCCCCTCAAAAGTTCTTGGGAGACAAGCGAGTTGCCTCTAATGAGGAAGTGACGGATGCGGTGCAAAATTACCTACGTCATCAACCAAAAGAATTTTTTTCGACGAGAATACGGAAACTATCGGGGCGATGAGACAAGTGCATTTTAAAGGGGGGTTGTTACTTAGAAAAATCGTGTATATGTAATATTAATTGATAGTTTGTATTGCCCAGACAATAATAAAATGTAGGTGAAATTTGAATGACCCTTGTAGTTTAGCGTTGGTTGCGCCTAATAAATGTACACTGTACATGTAAAAGATTTAAGAAATAATGAACATAACTTGGTAACACATACAATAATAATAACAATGAAATATAAATAATTTGAATGCCATCGACCTCTCCGCAGTAGTGTCGGTGTACGAATGGTAGTCTCCGTTTTGTAGGGATGCGCTTCTCAGCCCCTCTTGCCTTGCCAATGGACGTGACATTATCTTGGAGAAAGCTGATTCCATTGTTCGTACCACTGGGAAAACCTGGTTGCTACAGTAACGCATTCCCTGGGTCCCAGCAATTTATGGATTCGGTGGAATTCTTGGAACCTACCGTTACCGATAATAGAAATCTCACCCAAGCAAACTTCTGAACATATTAGTTACTGGATTCGCTTTAGAAGCGGTTATAAATACAAAATAAATATACTCCAATCACTTATGGTTTTATTGTTGACCAATTAACGACAAGCATTAAATATTTAAATTCATACTGGTGTGCATTTGTATTGATTATCTGTTTCTAGATTCTGATTGGTAGCTTGAATTTTAAAATGAGCAAGTATTATTCCAGATGCAATAAAATTCATTCAAATCGTTATTGAAATTTTTACTCCTTATTTTTATTAACAACAACAATCTTTAAGGGTGGTCTCCTTATGTATTGCGTTTATAATGGCAACCTGAGTAGAATTAGAACGGGATACGACAGTTATAGAAATGTATGTGGCCACAAAAACTTCCTACCACTTGATGAGAAAATGTTACTTAATGAAGGTCAAAACATGCAACTGCGACCGTACGTGTAAAACTTGATATTTTTGATGTAGGAAACCTTATCCACATAGTGTTGTATTACCTTACCTTAAACACCCTTTGCGGAGGCCGTAACTAAACACCTATACTGTCTAAGAAGACCCTGCTTCGTGATGCTAAGTAGTTGCGGAACGAGAAACGAAGTGCTGCAGAGTAAATGTAATTTATTTGTACTCGGTGGCCCACCGAAAACGAAACAGGCATGTCTTGTGACATGAAACCTCGATTCTTCGAAAAAATCATCGAACGGATCAATTTAATCTTCATCAGATTTTTCACAATTTTAGCAATGGTATAAGAAGAAGGGCCCGAATCTGCCTTCAGGAAGATGGAAGCCGCTTCCAGCACACCTTATATGCTTCAAATATTCTAAATATGTGAAATAAATGTCTTTATTTCTATACTTTCTACAATGCGTTTTATTGCGACGAGATACGCTTTGAGGTTAAGTTCACTTTGCTTTTGTTTAAATTCGAAGAAATAAATACGTGACACGACCAATATGTAACACGACAGCTATGACACGGCTTGTAACACTAACAGCCAGCCCTAATTTGAAAACTTTTTGATCGCTCGTTACTTCTAATCATTATTGAAGATTTTGATACGTTTAATAAACCCAGAAACTCCAAATAATTTCTTAATTGGTTCTTCCCTTACTTCGCTGAAATCCATATTTATATTTCAATAATAATAATAGTCATTGAATGCTCTTGAAAATGGCATCTAAAATGTCTAAATACGTATAAAACACAAAAATAAGTAAATCCTGTTGAAATTGTGACTATCATTATTATTAAAATATATCCACACAAACGGTTTTAGTTTTGAATTTAATGTTGTGGATGCAAATATCTACTTATTGTTCTTTAAACAGAAAAGGCTGTATGTTACGCCTGAAAGCTTGAACCAATATTTTTAATGAAATGATAATATCTAAAACAAATTCCTATTCAATTAGTATAAAGTTCTTCATTGTGTGCATTTTTTCTGTATTTACAAAATGATCGAAGAAGATATTCGAATATACCTATTTCAATATTTTACAAGTTCACTTGTATTCTAAAAATAGTTGGTATCTTAAATGATTTTCACATTTCAAATGTTTTTCCGTTTAAACAATTCTGTAATAATTATTTGAATAGTTAAACAGTGTACATATAGCTTATATGCTTACTTTCTATAAGTACAAGGACTTCTTCTATACTGTTATTATATCAAAATTCCAAATTTATGTAGTAGTATCACATGAAAGGTTGGTCAAATAAATTTACAAGATCATTAAGCAAAGAATCACTTTAAATTGCTGTTTAGAGAAATTAATTTTAGTATTCAATTTAATAACATATTTCCCAAATGGACAGTCTGAACGAAAAAAACAATTATTTTATACACCGGATATTCCTATATTTTTACTACATAACATTTCCCAGAACCAAATTACAATATTACATTAATATACAGCAAAATCCTTTAACAATTACTCCCATTACTTTATCAACAAATGAACAAACAATTACTTTAAGTGTAAACCGCACAGAACACTCGAGGACAACGCCAAGTAACATATCGAAATTTCATTAACACATTAATAAAAGCAATAATATGATTTCTTCGGCCGTTACAGGCAAGTCATCATGGCTTTCTCGATAAAATCTAAGATCAGTGGATTTTCATCGAGTTTGGCAACTTCTTCTTGAATAACTTTTCTTAGTTCAACTAACGCTGTTTTCGTGTATTCAAAACTACCGCATTTTTCGAGTATAGACAAGCATCGTTTTTTAAGCTCTACATCGTATGTCCGTTCACGCAATATAACTAAGTACTGTTAAGAAAAATATTTGATTGAGGTAGCGAACGAATTATTTATATGTATAGTATAGAATACTTACGGCATCATTTGAGTAAAGCAAACACCCATTAAAAAATAGGGAAGAATTTGATATCAGATACAGAAAAATGTACTGGGTGCTTGGAAGAAATTCCAATCTGTCCCGACAAAAGAGGTTCGTGTTGTACAAGCAAATACACAAACCAGTATGGATGGATATATGGTATCCAGCTATGGGGCTGTACCATACAAAGCAACATTAAGGTCATTCAAACATTCCAAAAGAAAGTCTTCAAGAACATCGTGGATGCATCCTGATGTGTTAGAAATAGAGACCTCCACCGGGACTTGGAAATGGATACCATGGACAACGAAAAAGAAAGGAAAGAAAGGCTCCATCAACATGTGAAAGCAATCTAGCTCGCGAACAGAGAAACAAACAGTATCAACATTTGCTGCCTCAAGTATAAACTCTTGTTTTAAGAATTTCGCAAATCTTATTTAAACTGTGCAAAACGGTTCTAAAGGGCGTTCAAATCAGTACGAATATTGTCTTTTGCAACTAAAAAGGATACCCATTATTTCTTTTCCTTCTTTTGGAAAGTTATTAATGGCGTGGACGATGGGGAAACTGAACTTCCCTTCAGATATATCTTCGCAAAATCCTTTGCTGTCATGATACTAAAATG
>JABXWE010026732.1:0-12356 GCA_014611495.1 Limonius californicus
GTTCATTGGCATGTCGTTTAGTTATTGCATCAGTCGCTATGTCTTTAAGCTCATATATATTATTGTCTAGAATTTTGATTATTTTGATAATAAACCAGGGATGATGTTGATTTGGAATTTTCTATAATCTGTTTCTTTTTCGGCCCAAATCTATTCAAAAACATATTTCAGATCATTTATTTATTTATTTTTAATATTTGGTAAATCTTATCCATAATGTGAGTTGTACCGATGGTTGTTGTTAATATGTAAATTATTTATAGATAGGAGGTTGTGTTTTTTAATAATTTTTGATCGTGATTAATAATTGAAAAAAATGAAATATTATTGATTAGTTACCAAAAAAATGTTAATTGAATGAAAAGCAGTATGAATTTGTTCCACTGATAAAGTCTTAAATTATTATTTATTCAATTAAAGAAAGTGTTTGTGGATTGAAAGCTGTATCAATGTTTAAGTTTTTCGTACAAAAGGTTATTGTTGTGATCTTGCTACGTTGAAATGTGTAAAGGATATTTGTTTGGACTGTTGAATAAATTACTATAGAACGACTGTCATATTTTATTTTAAAAAGTCGTTTGTGTGCAACTGTCAAAAAAACGTCACTTTTTTTTCTTGATTTTGAGTCGTGAAATAGCATATTTGTTTATAGTAAAATAAAGTCTTGACAACGTAAAAAAAAGACTTTTTTTTACCGGCCGACAAAGACTTTTTTTACGGGTCATGATCTTGAATGAAATTAGCTTTTATTAGATAATTCGAACGTTATTTATCTTTAATTTTGGTAATTTTTTACAGTTGCACACAGAATTTTGTATGCCACATGGCCGTGAACTATCTTTTTTTTTATTCGAATGATTATTTGGCTCGGCTGCGCCTCGCCAAATAATATTCATTCTTCCGTTTGAATGTGGTAGACAATGATGTGGTTGAAATAAAATCAGTAGTTTGGACTTCCATTGTCTTTATTTAGACAATGGAAGTCCAAACTACTGATTTTATTTCAATATTCATTCTCATAAAAAAAAGTCCTAGTTCACGGCCTTGTTCCATAAATAACTATTTTAAATAAGAAAAAGTATTTGGAGATTCTGCTAAAATTTATAAAACATCCGAGAGAAGTTATTCGAGCCGAGGTTGGTGTTTATCTGGATTTGGACTGCAGGTAGAGGAAATTTGGTGTAATTTGGAGGGGTTGACTGAAGAAGGTGGAAGACGACTAGTGTTAGTGACAACGAATAAAGGTGGGTGACATTTTAAAGTTGTTTGACAATAAAGTGAAATTTCAATTGTGCCATTTATGTATTTAGATAGTAGTTTAAAAATTTGTGAAATCTGAGGGCACTTATAATATGGATTCTAAAATTAAAACTTCATTATTGTGTTTTACCGTACATTCCTTAGTTTTCTAAATTAAACAGTATTGCAGTGAGTTCTAAAACAGCATTTACCCTGAGAGTCTATAAATAATTTACATATTAACAACAACCATCGGCACAACTCACATTATGGATAAGATTTACCAAATATTAAAAATAAATAAATAAATGATCTGAAATATGTTTTTGAATAGATTTGGGCCGAAAAAGAAACAGATTATAGAAAATTCCAAATCAACATCATCCCTGGTTTATTATCAAAAATATAAAATTTATTGAAGAAAAATAAAATGTTAAAGCACCATCACCTGCCAATACGATATCACAATAATATTATTGTCTAGAATTTTGATTATTTTGAACGGGCCTTTAAATTTGCTTAATTTTTTATTTCTGGTTTCTGTTTTTAGGTAGACTTTTTGGTCCAGTGAGAAGATGGGGTTTTCACGCGACTTGTTAATCTTTTCATTTCGTATTTCCTTTGTTTGTTGTTGCTTATTTTGTAAACTTTGATATAGGTTGTCCATGACTTTCTTATGATCTGTGACGTAAGTCTCGTAATATCGTTGGTCGCATAACTTGTAAGGGTCGTGGGTTTCTGTATGACCAAATAAAATTTCATTGGGGGTGTGTTTTAAATTTGAGTGGATCGTGTTATTGTATGCCATTATGCAGTACGGCATTCGCTTTGTTTCCTGTATATTTTTGATCAGCCTAAAGTGTTCTATAAGGGTTGAATGTAGTCTTTCTATATTGGCATTTGACTCGTGATGTCTAGGGGTGGTAATGTGTAATGTTACATTGTGAAGTTTTAAGAATTCTTTGAGGGTTGCGCTGTTAAATTCGTTGTCTGCGGATATTTGGTGGGGTATCATGTACTGAGCAAAATATTTAAATAAATTGTCTGCTATCTCAGTTTGGTTACTGGACTCTAATAGGTATGCTTGTGCATATTTGCTAAAGGTATCTATTATTGTAAGGTACTTTAATTTATTAATTTGGAATATATCAATGTTCAAATTTTGAAAAGGTTTTTGAAAAGTCTCCGTAAGACTGAAAGGTAGTTTATGTGGTTTTCGATTATATTTCTCGGTTTGGCAGGTATCGCAATTGTTTATATATTCGTCAATGTCTTTGTTTATGGTTTTCCAATAGTAATTGCGTTTAATGTGTTCTTGGGTCTCTAATATGCCGCGATGATTTGTCTTCCCTAAATGGTGGTCTTGAATTAATTGAAGTCTTGCTTCTACGTCTGTAACGTATATAACTGAATTGGTGCATTTGTGAAATTTTGGGGAATTTTCATTTGAGATTTCGAAAATAAATTTAGAAAATCCTTTATATAAGTTTTCATTATGGAAAAGGCAAAAATAATGAGTGTTTGGTTTACAGTGTTCTATAAGCAATGCCGTGAAACGTTCTGTGACACTTGCTTCTGTAATAAATATTGCTATATGTGTGTATCCTTCGAAAGTGGTAATTCTTATAGGTTTGGGTAAAACTACTGAGAAAAATTCTATTTGATTTTTATGGTATTGAAGTGGTAGTTCACTAAAATCCATGGTAGGGGTAGAACTGTCTTGAGAGTGTATGCTATTTGATTTTGAAACTGTGGGCATTTTGGCATTTGTAATTGATTTTTGTTTTAATTTAGATGATGGCGGTTTAAGCTGTACATCTGATATAACATTGATCTTAGGTGTTGTTTCGTTATCGGGTTCATCTAGCTGTTCTGGTAATTGTAATATAGGAATTGTAAAATCTTCAAAATTAGGGGGTTCGTCAATATTGGGTATTATGGATATTGTATCGAAATTTGGTTCTGGAGTGTCTAGTCGATCTACGCTTAAGGGATTAATTAATACACGGCTGAGGCAATCAGCAACTTTATTTTGTTTGCCAGGTAAATAGTGTATCGTGAAATTGTATTCGGATAATTTTATTGTCCATCTAGTTAACTTTGAGTTTAGTTCCTTTAAATTTTGAATCCAGACAAGGAGTCTGTGATCTGTAAAAATTTTGAAGTGTACACCGTATAAATATGGCCTAAATTGTTTTGTAGACCATACTATGGCTAAATGTTCTCTTTCTATCGTTGAATAATTTATTTCGGCTTTGTTAAGCGTACGTGAAGCGTAGCGTATTGGTTTACCATCTTGGGTTAATACAGCGCCAATAGCGAATTTGCTAGCGTCTGTGGTTAATTCGAAAGTTTTCGAGAAATCGGGATAGGCTAATACTGGGTCATTAGTTAGAATTGTTTTAAGTTTTTCAAATTGTTGTATAAAATTTTGGTCATGTTGTATCACAGAGTCTTTTTTTAAACATTGGGTGAGACATTTTGTGATCTTAGCGAAATTTTTAATAAATTTCCTATAATAGCCTAATAGTCCTAGGAATGATTTTATTTCTGCTTTTGTTTTTGGAAGGGGGAATTTAGTGATCGCTGCTATTTTATCGGGGTTAGGTTTTATTCCATCTTTGGTAATTATGTGTCCTAAATAATTAATTGTTTTTTTCAAAAATTCAGATTTGTCAAATTGTATCTTTAAATTGGATTTACGACATCGTTCGAATATGTTTTTTATTTTCGTAATATGTTCATTTAAGGTACTAGAATAAATAATTACGTCATCCAAGTATACCATACATTGGGTCGGTGTGAGGCCAGCTAGGGCTTGATTCATAATTCTCTGGAAAGAGGAGGGGGCATTTTTGAGGCCAAAAGGCATTCTTTTGAAATGGAAGTGTCCTTCTTCCGTACTAAATGCGGTTTTTTCTCTGTATTTTTCTTCTAATTCTATCTGGTGGAAACCAGAAGCTAAGTCTAATGTGGTAAAATAATTTGATTTACCCAAATTATCTAAAACTGTTTCAATATTCGGAAGGGGGTATTTATCTTCAATTGTGTTTTCGTTCAGCTTGCGGTAGTCGATAACTACTCGCCATTTTGTTTTTCCGGATTGGTCTTGTTTTTTAGGTACTATCCAAATTGGTGCGTTGTATGGACTTTCTGAATTTTCTATTATATTCTCAGCTAACATTTTTGAAATTTGGTTTTTGACTTCGTCTCTATGGACATGGGGGTATCTATAACCTTTAGTATATATCGGTAATTCGTTCTTTGTGCGAATGTGATGCTTTGATAAATTTGTAGCCGTTAGGGGAATTTTAGGGTGATGAAATACATCTTTATATTGGAAGCATATGTTATTAATCGCGCTTCGTTCTTCTCATTTAAATGGGACGTATTGATTTTTTCTAAATTTTCATTTAAAAGTTGATTACGCATTTTAGGGTTTATATTGTTGGTTATATGGTGATTATTCATATTGACATTATTGTCATATATTATTCGGTGTTTTGAATCATTAGTGTTAGTTTCATTGGTGTGTCATTTGGGTTTTTAATATAATCGTCTAATATTAGGGCGTTGTATATTCTAAATTCACGATCTGTATTGGAAGTATTGATAGCTGTAGTATGGCATCTGCCATTGTGAACTTTTACGATACAAGTGGGGGTATGGCAAAATTTATTAAATTTAATTTTTTCGCAAAGGAAGGTTCCGTTATGGTTAGTGACAGGTAATGTTATTCTACTTTCGGTTCTTGCGGGTAAAAATATTGTTTTGATTGGTTCTTTTTGGGGGATAATTTTAGAAAAATTACATTGGTTTCTTTTTTGTTTTTCTTGCTGATTTTTTGAGTTATTATAAAAGAAAGGTACCACGGTATTTTCAGTTTTAATGTGAAGCCAGTTAAAATCTATAGATGCATTCAAATTTGCTAAGAGGTCTGAACCAATTAGACCGATGTATTGGGGATTAAAATCATATAGGTAACAAGTATGTGTTCCGGGTTCGTGAAATAATTGATTAATGGGTATGTCGGCAATTTCAGAATGGCTAGTAGTGCCATGTGACGTAGTAATCGTGAAATTATGATTATAAATTTTATCAGGGAAATAGCTTTTTACGAATGAGGGTGAAATTAGGGTACGTGTGCTACCGGTGTCAATGAGGAGTTTGTCTCCTGTGGCTGGTATTATAACAAATGGCAAATTAGATTTGATCGTATTTAAATTAAACGTTTCGATTCTTTCCGAGGCCTTTAATGAAAATTTACCGTTTCATTATTGGTTTCATCATAATCATCGTCAATGTAGTCTGTGTCATTAGTAGGGTAGGACAAGAAGTCTTCTGTTTGTTCGGGGAAGTTGTCTTGTTCAAATTGTTCAGTGTATTGGGTTTGATCGGGGTCATTCTCATGAGTGTACAATTCTTCGGATTTAAAATTTCTAGGTCCGGTTGCCTTAAAGTAGTTGTTTTGAGATTGGTTAAAATTTGGTCGTTTGTTACTGAAATTTTGGCTTGATGCATTGCGTTTCGGTATTGCACCTCTTACTGTGGAATCGACTTCCATAGGGGTCGTTGGGTTATTGGACCTAAACGGAAATTGGTTAGGTCTGAAAACATTTTGGCTAAAAGATCTTTGCGTCGGTTGTCTGTTCACAGACGGATTATTGAAAGGGATTCTTGGGGGAGTATTCTGTTGTTGTATATAAGGGGCTTGCTGTGGCATGTTAAATTTATTCTGGAATTGGGAGACATAATTGGGGTAGGAGAACGGAATTTTTTGTGAATTAAATTGTCTCTGATTTTGTTGCGAATTTTTAGTGTTCGAATTTGTAAAAGAACGAGTAATTGATTGTGAATATCGGATATCCATCTCATCTCTGATAATGTTAATTGCTGTCTCTAAATTTTGGGGATTTCGTGATCTGACAAGAGTTCCATCTGGTTCGGTTAAGCCTGATACCAAAGTTCTTAGTGCCAAATCTTTAGCATTACGAAGTTTATAATTTATTATACCAAGTTCTTCACTACTTAACGAAATTTTGGCATTAAAGATTGCTAAATGCGCTCTTATACGGTTGTAAAAATCAACCGGGGACTCCTTAAATTGTTGCCTCATTTTTGTGAGGTCAATGGTTAGATTCAATTCGCTCCTTTGGTCTCCGAAAGTTTCTATTAAGGTTTTCTTTAAATCTGCCCAGGTGTCGAACTGATATCCTGTTACAGCTTCGATGGCTTTGTCTTTTAATTTATTACGGGCTGCTGACAATAAGTATTTATTTATGTAGGGGATAGGTTGGTTGGGAACCAATGCTACTTGAAATTGTAAAATGATCACTTCTATTGATCTAATAAATTCAGGCAGTGACTGAGGGTCACCGTTGAAGTTTGGGACATCATTAAACATTTGTGGGGTAAAGCCATTTGGAAAAAGTGCCATTATTGGAATCTGATTTACAGGTTGTATATTAATATCAAATATTGCAGGTCGCAAGTTTAAACGTTGCAAAGGAATTATTATGTCAAGGTCTTCGTCACTTGACATTTACTAGTAATGTTTCACTTATTATTATTACGGTTAAAATTGTTTTTACGTTAGTGGGCCTAAAAATTTAGATTTCATACGTTTTTATAACTAAAATACAATTATTAGTCAATTAGAGATCAATCCCAGACAATTGTCTATCAATATGTCGGAAAAATCAATCAATAATTGAATAAATGTATGTCTTAAGCTAACAATTTAATAGACTACTGTTAGTATTATTTTTAATTCATTTTTAAAGCACTTTTCACTTAAGAGCTTGTTCAAAAACTTACTGCATTTTCTTCTTAACTATGGACGTACTTCGTTTCGATTGGTAGTCCGCTATCTCGATTGATACGATGCCTCTTGAATGGGCTGGCTACTTGATTGAGCTTGACCCCGATGATCAGGAGAAGTTTTGGGACCTTTCGGCGATATTGGTCCTAGAGGTTCCTCTACTTCTTAGGTTTTGGCGTGGAGTGCTGGTTTACGCTGCCCTCGCGATGCGATGAAACAGGCTACCTTTTCTTCCGTGTCGGGCTGTTGGTTCCGATTTTTGATTAACCATTAAAATGGAAATCTTGTAGAAAATCGAATTTCCAAAGATTTCAAAAATCCGTAAGACTGCGCCACTTTTGTTGTTAACAAAAGAAACTATATTTTTAAAAACTTTATTTGTTATTTACACGCAAACAAGTTACAAATCGTGGAAGAAATAATACATGTGTCGTCTTTGATGTTCAGAATTATTCTTACTTAAAGAAATTAAAAGTGCTATAAGCTAAGCTTGCCAGACGCTGAGTTAGTCTGTTTGTTATCTAATGTGATATGCTACCCAGCTCATCTTCTGTTGAATATGCATAAGCGTAATATATAACTCGTAACTTCAAATCAAGATAATACCAATTAATACTATTAAAAGCAGTTGTTCTGATGTAAACAAAATGTACTGGATTTATCTTTAAGACATTTTTAATTAAATTAAACACTCACAATTAAACACACTGTATTTTCACTAAGAAACTATAGTCACAGAACACACTAGTCGCACTATATTTCGCTTTTCAGATCGTACTTGTCGCTTCCAATTCAAACTTTGGAACTGTCCAACTCTCGGTTGTCTCTCGCATTTGTACCACGCGTCCTCGGTGCGTAGAATATATTCGAAAATTCTCGAAAGTCTTCCAATCTTCCAGATAAGCGATCAGGCAGCAGAACTTTTCCAGAACATGTTCTTGCTCTGCTACTCGCTACAAGATGGCATTGTATACTTCGACTAACCAAGCATAATTGACGTTTTTGCGTAATTCCGCCGCTCCCCACAAGATGGCGCTGTACTACTGTAGCTTTGCCACGTCCTGCACTTAACTTCTCTACTCTCCGCAAGATGTCACTACTATACATTTAGCATGGTCGTAAGTAGTCGTAACAATACGTAAAGCACAACACGCGCATCGGCTATTTCCGCCACAATGAAATGAAATTTGGGCGTAATTCAAAATTTCAGTATGTTAAGCTAGCTAGGTCTTGGCCCTTGGGACTTAGTGGAGGAGTCAGTGTGGCCCTTAGGCTAAAAAGTTTGGAGACCCCTGCCGTAGAATATTCCAGACTTCGTTTCTAAACAGAACTTAAAAATGTCAGAGTACCGAGACAGTAATAAATTCATTTCAAACCTCCGAAATAGAATTAAATCACTGGTCGTTACGGTGGTTTTGAGTTTATTTATATAGCACGTACGTATATTGTCTTAATGGTTGTTTACCTTTTTAGAATAAACTTTATTTAACCGTCATTGAAATCAAGACAAGTTGGAATGTATATCTAATTGATCGGTTTTTCGGTTTCGTATGGGGTTTACACTGCATTCCTCTGAATTATTAAATCATAAATTCAACCATAATAGAGTCCTTGTAAATAAGATTACTGTCAACGTACTCACAAGTAATTTCGATAAGATAAGTATGCTTAGCGTATCTGTAGGGATAGCAACAAGTGACCATCACATGCTCTGAAGGAACGCATTGACCGCCCGTCAGATGTAATCCTTGTAATTATTCCATAACAGCACGAATAAACAATTTCAAGTACTATTAACCAAACTGAATACTAACCCAACCAAAGCCATACCGACACAATTTTGTATTTCACCACAGCCGACTGCGGTCTCAAACCGTTACCGTTGTCAGCGGTTCCACACGAGCTCCAGCTCAACTAAATAGATTTATTTGTTTATTAGAATGGGCACTCTGTATAATATACATGCTTGATTTAATCCGAAAGTTTCTAGTAAAATTGAAATTCGTATGTAATACGCACCCATAACTTTTCAAGATTGTAAAATTATTCTAAAGTGCATAATCACAAATTGCAGGTGTGCGCTTTGTATATTACAACATGTCTAAAAGCTGTGGGTGCACTTGTTCAATATATATTTTTTTTTATTATAAATTTAAGTCAGATCAGCGGAGGTCGCTATACATGACTGTTTGGTTGTACATTAAATAGTTATAAACACCTCTCTAATATTACAATAGATTAACTAGGGCACTTAGTCACTTTCACTTGATGATGTTAAGTAAATGTCTTGAGGAAGTTTTCGTTTTAATCTAGTGTGTATGTGCCTTGCTCCGGTGTTATAATTTGTTGCGCTCAAGCACTCAGAGATGTTATTAAAATATTTTTTAGTATGGTTTTTTATTGTTTCATGGACTGTGGATATGCCTGCTTCGCGATGAAGTTGAGAGTTGCGAGTGAACCACGGTGCGTTAAAAATTATCCTGATAACTTTGTTTTGAAATGTTTGTAGTTTTGTAAGGTGTGTATTGGATGTTGATCCCCAAACTTGGCAAGCGTAGAGAATTATTGGTCTCAAAATGGACTCGTATATCAGTATACCAACTTCTTGTTTCAGGGTAGACTTTTTGTTAAGTACGGGATAGAGCATTGCTAATCTTGTGTATGCCTGATTTAATTTTTTGTTGATATGATTGTTCAATATTGAAAATGACTATTTTCTGTACGCAAGTATAATACGCATCCCATTTTTTTGCGGTGCTAAAATGAATACATATTGTGCTTATTATACTGTAGATGAAGCAAAAACGCCCTTAAGCCAGCTTGTAAAGTTTTATTTAATGGAGATTTTGAACGAACTTATATGGACCTCGTCGCGGTTGGCAACCAATTCAAACACCGAATTTTATCAAGTCGGAAAATACTTAAGCAACTTATACGAAGGTCACAGTCTCTGCGAATATTATGTGATGAAGTTATTTATCATTATATATTTTGTTGTATTTCTAAAGAAATAAATAATTATAGGGAGAGAACTATATCTTGATAACTATTAAATAATTGTAGTCAATATTATAAACTATATAACTTAAGTAAAGATATACCTTTTGCTCCTGCACGACCAACCTTTATAGACAATTTCGTTGGTCATACTGTATAAGGAATACATCAACTTAATTGTTACACATTTCTTTGATTCATCTTGTATACGGTTGGAAAGTAGTTCAAACGAAATTTGACAATTTACTTAACCCCAAACAATATTTTGACACGCATGACTCGAAATTGTTCTAGATAACAAAGTATTGTTAAAAAAGTATTTGGCTAGCACTAAAACATTTTTTCCACTTACCTACGCTTTTCTACAGTAAAGGTGAGTGGTATTCGCATATTTACTTTATACAATTACATTTTCGTACATTTGAATTGTTAACTGAGGGATCACCCTAGGATTATAAACAGGCAGATAAGGAAAAAGAACAATTGCTTACTACAGGAAAACGTGTGTATGTCAACATGGAAACCTTATGTGATATCAAACCCGATCTTACCAAAGTGGCTTCGCTATCAAACCTTAGAGAATCTACATGCGATGGCATCAAACCAAAATCAGTGAAAAATTATCTCAGTGTGAATTGGAAACAAACGGTAAATTTGCATTGTATACGTAAAATTAATTGCAAATTAAACAGTACAAGCAACTGAATCATAATAAAAGAGTGTTTCATTCAAAATCCAATAATAATAAGAAAGTTTCGGTTTTTTTATAATGCATATGAATGTAATTTGTAGTAACTATAATAATATGAAAACTTCCATCAAAATTAACTAAATATTAGTAGTTTAATGATGTGCGGTACAACATAATTATTTCTCAATTATTATTTATTTAAAGTCAGGAAAATTTGTCCGTCAATTTAAAATGCCGTTTTGCTACTTCAGTTACTTACATAGGATTTAGTAACGCACATAACTACCATTTACATGTGTTACAGTAAAACAGGAAGAGACTGAAACATCAAAATTACCTTCAGCAACCTCCGATTTAAAGTATGATGCTAAATTTGATTATGATTGGTCCATTAAAGTGGAATTATTACATGAAGAATTAGATATAAAAGCCGAAATCTGTAGTAACAATGCAAATCATGTAATAATAGACCCTCCAGTGAAATGCACCCTTCATCAGAGTGTTAATACTCATACTGGCGAAAAGTTATATAAATGCAATGTATGTGACTATGGAAGTGCACGGAAGTCTACTTTGCAAGCACATATAAGAATTCATACTGGAGAAAAACCCTACAAGTGCAATGTATGTGACTATAAAAGTGCATACAAGATTGACTTGCGAAGGCATATGAGCAATCATACAGGCGAGAAACCCTTCAAGTGTAATTTATGTGACTATACAAGTGCAAACAAGAATCACATGCAAACGCATAGGACAACTCATACAGGAAAAAAACCTTTCAAGTGTAATATATGTGACTATGGAACTGCACACCAGAGTAGCCTGCGAAACCATATGCGCACTCATACAGGAGAGAAACCCTTCAAGTGTACTATATGTGACTATACAAGTGCATACAAGAAAGACTTGCAAAGGCATATGAGCACTCATACCGGCGAAAAACCCTTCAAGTGCAATATATGTGACTACGAAAGTGCACAAAAGAATAACATGCAAAGGCATATGCGCACTCATACTGGAGAAAAACCTTTTCAGTGTAATATATGTGATTATGAAAGTGCACACAAAAGTAATTTGCTAGGTCATATGTGCACTCATACAGGAGAAAAACATTTCAAGTGTAATATATGTGACTATCAAACTGCATACAAGAATGACTTGCGAAACCATATGTGCACTCATACAGGAGAAAAACCTTTCAAGTGTAATATATGTGACTATCAAACTGCATACAAGAATAACTTGCGAAGCCATATGAGAACCCATACAGGAGAAAAACCTTTGAAGTGTAATATGTGTGACTATGGAACTGCACGCAAGAATAACTTGCGAAGCCATATGAAAACTCATACATGAGAGAAACCCTTCAAGTGCGATATAGGTATGTGACTATGAAAGTACACAAAACAATGGCTTGCAGTATCATATGACAACTCATACAGGAGAAAAACCCTTCAAGTGCAGCATGTGCAACTATAGATTTGTATTTAAGATTACAATGACTTATAAGGAATAACAGAGGAAAGTAATGGACCGTTGGAATTCAAACATTTATGATTGTTTGGAAATGAGGTATAAATTTAAATGATAATTTTCAATAGGTTA
>JABXWE010026734.1:0-22146 GCA_014611495.1 Limonius californicus
ATATATATATATATATATATATATATATATATATATATATATGTTGCAACCAGATTGTAAATTCCGTCTCTTTTTAAAACCACTAGGCGTTTTACAAATTTTGTCAAATCTTCGTTGAGTTACCAATATTTTACTATCCGGCTAAGATTTTTAGTCGTTTTATAAAACGACGAAAAAAGTTCAGCTACATTGTCAAATTGGAAATGTTACCGTCTGTCTTACAATCTGGCTAAAGCATTTCCGTCAATTTCTAAAACGCCTAACTTCTATATTTTAAATTGTGCGCGATTGTACAACAGAGATTTGATTCCAGCCAGAGCGTTTGTTTACCCTGTTGATTAGTTTTGATTTATTATTTAATAAATTAATAATATTGTGCCAAATAATATTTTTATCATGGAGGACAACCACGAGGACAGCGATAGTTCACTAAGAGAAGCAGTTTCTAAAATTTCCAAGTTTGGAGGACAGGGTTTTAAAAAATGTCTTTGCTCAATGTCGTTCCAACAAATGTCTTTGCTTCAAGGCGCAAGCAAAGTGCAATAGCAGATGCCATTTTAGCGGCCCATGTACGAATAAATAATTTTTCGATGTTTTTATCTTATAATTCTTTTTTTAAAATATGCTATAAAACAGTTTATTTTTTATTTTAAGCATTTACACTATATGGTTTTTTAATACTATTAAAGAGTTTTAGTTTTGTTGTGTAAGTACCCTACAGAAATAATATAAATATTTTACTATTTTTTCGTAATTATTTCATTTTAGAAAATGGCGGTAATGGTTTAGGCTTTTTAGAACGTGACCAAACAATTTACGCGTTTTATAAATTGACGGAAATGGTCTTTTAGCCAGAATATAAAGCAAGCAGTACTATATTCGATTTGACAATGTGGCCAAGCATACTTCGTCGTTTTATAAAATGACTAAAAATCTTAGCCGGATTGTAAAATGATACTAACTTAACGAAGTTCTGACAAAATGACCGCCTTTTATAAAACGCCTAGTCGTTTTATAAAAAGACGGATTTTACTTTCTGGCTACGACATATATACAATAATAAAACTAAATTACGGTGTTCTAAAAACGAAAATTGAAGCTGCCTTGGCCCGGCCCTGGAATGTCGACGGTCTCGTCGCTGGGACAGCGGGGAGCGGGTCCGGCGCGATGCAGTATTGGCACTGACAGCTGGCTGCACGCTCGCTCGTTTTGGAGGTCACGCTGTTAACAACTAAATAAATTTCTATTAGTATAATGGAAGAAACGGGATTACTCGCAGCAACTGGAATTCTCGCAGCTCTCTGGAACCCGTTTTCTCGATTACCTAGCAATGTATATAATTCGTTCCGGGTACCTATAACTGGAATAATAGTGGTATGAATTTTCCGGCGTTACAGTGGTCCCGCGCCGGTCTTAGTCGTGGCGCTGTGGAATGTTCGTGTTTTCGCCAGTATTGTGTAGTCGTTTAGAATTATTAATGCAGGCACTAATGGAAAGCACGGGTCACCCCAGTCTAACCAAAATAGTGTTGCGACATTAGTAGTAAATTCTTTAAACTTCTTTCAATGCGGTATCTTCCAGGTCAGGAGAAAATACGTTTTAAATGTTCGGGAGAATTAGAGGGCTCTACTAAATGAAAGCTCGGGTTTCCCCAGTCTAACAAAAAAATAGTGTGGAACGGAAATCATTAACAGGATATCCTGTCAAAGAGCGGGTTTCCCCAGTCTAAGTAAGAGTAAACGGAAAGTAATCAATGGATTAAACTGTCAAAGCGCGGGTCACCCCAGACTAATTCAGTGTTCAATGGAATTCTAGGATTTTCAGGTATGCGGTGAACTGGGTTTAGTTAAAGGATTCGGTTTATAAGTTCAGGTTACTGGACTGGCTTTATACTGGTCTCGGAGTTGGACTTCCTCTCCGGATTTCGACCTAGAAGATTTGGTTCTAGGACTGGTTTCTGAGCTGGACTTCTTCCTCTGGGCCTCGACTCAAGAGTTAATGAATTTTCCTCAAAATTCATTTTTATATTGCTGGTCCGGCTGATCTCACTCGTTCTGGCGTCGTGTCGGGCCGGGTACGGAGTGGGATCGCGCATCGGTTTGCGACTACCAGCGCCACCAGCGCCTTTCCGGTGAAATAACAACGCGGAAAGTTTCTAAATAAATTTAAAAACGCGTTCTGGTCGGAAACTTCGTTACAGCCTTTGTCGTCCTATATATATCCTGCCACATCTTATTTTTAACTGTTAGTTTTTTGGGTTGTAGGAACTCTCCCCCATAGCTTCCAGCTGTTCTGTGTTCGGGTTCCATTTCCACGAAGTGTTATTCATAAAGATCTTCTGGTATCCCACTTTGGCCATTCTTCCTTTTCCGTTCTCTTCCTTAGCCTTGTCTCTTAACCCTTTTTGTACCTTTGCTTCTATTTGTGTTAAGTCATGGTCTACAAAATAACTTGTTCCCTTCACCTTTCCTTTGTTCTTCATAATTTTTTCCCTTTCTTCCCAACTGTCTACCTTAACATTTTTTATTTTGACTTCCACTTCTAGCTTTTCTGATATAAATGTAGCCACTTCAGCACCTCCTCCGTTGTCCTTGAACTCGTATCCCTTAATTATTATATTCTTTTTCTTCTGGTATTTCTCCATATTTTCTATTTTTCTTTCCAGCCCTCTTATTTTTTCTTTCATTTCCACATTTTCTTTCTTTAATTTTGCCATCTCCGTTTGGTGCTCTTTCTGGTCATTTCTTATTGCTTTAATATCCATCATCATTTTTTCTAGGGCCCCTTCCCCTTTACCTTTCTCTGGTGTTCTGCCTGTTATACCATACAGTTATAATTACACTGATTTTTGGAACTGGTGATTTTTCGTATTTTATTGATTGGGTATTTGTAAGTTCTGAGAAGTCCATTTGACATATTTGTGGAGTTTGAACAAAAGTAAATATTTGACCAAACATTGTTTATATCAGTATATATTATGTCTATCTAGTCATTCTGACATTGTTGACAAGTGGTCAGTACAGGTTTCGACGATTTTTTAATTAAATCTATGGAATTTTTCACTACTAAAGTGATTGAAAAACCTCACCTTTTATCACTTTCATGACAGTTTTTGAACATGTTTAATACTCAATGCTTTTACCATTACCATAAGAAGAATTTCTGTTTTCTTAATTAGAAATTGTAATATTAACTGTAATTGATGTTAGGTTACATACTCGTGAATAGTATGTTGTAAAATGGCATGAGAGTGAAATTTTCCTCAAGTCAGCAGGTATAATCCACACCCATGAAGAACACCTGAGCACTTGTGAATAGCCATGTACATAGAACATATGCATTGATGCAGTTCTATGTTAAAAACATACGAAAAAGTTTTGTTCTCATTGAAGGTGCTTTCTTAGACAGATATAATTCATATTTATTTGTAGCAGGCTGCCAGTTCTCTGGCAATTTGCTCCACATCTCTTTACATTCTCTGCTCTTTGCTTTAAATTAAATATGTGTATCTGTAAAATAAAGTAAACTTTTTTCTCGTTAGGAAACATCGAACACTGGCCTTAATCAAAGACAACAGCCCAATTGGAGGAATATGTTTTCGAACTTTTGTTACTCAAGGTTTCACGGAAATTGTATTCTGTGCTGTTACATCAAGTGAACAAGTAAAGGGTTATGGTACCCACATGATGAACTACCTCAAAGATTATCATATCCGTAAAAATATCCTCCATTTTCTTACATTTGCAGATGAATTTGCTATAGGTGATTTTTTTTATAGTGTCGGTATATTACCAAGAAGCTGGTTACTTTTTCTGCAACTTTTTAAATTAGCTTGCTATTTGATTTGTAAACAATTTGTAGAGGCAACTAGCTACAAAAAATTATATTCAAAATTTTAACTTGCATTTTTCCATAGTGTGCTACACTTTGTTATAATACCAAGTTATTCTTCATTTAATGATTCAAATATCTATGCCAGAATTGTTAAATTATTTTTATTGGCTTACTGGAATTATCGGGACAATAAACAAATGGGTTTACCCCGATATGTGGCAATACTATACAAAATACTATACAGCTAAATTGAGGCTTTAATTAACTTTATGTGAAAAGTAGCAAAAAAGTAACTAAAACAGGTACTTTAATAGTAGAGTAGCTTAACTACATTTTAAAAGTAGTTTGATTTTATATGAAACAATTTTACAGGGTATTTTGAGAAACAAGGTTTCTCCAAAGATATAAAACTGGCGCGGCCTATTTATCAAGGTTACATAAAAGACTACGAGGGCGCCACCTTAATGCACTGCGAACTCAATCCTAAAATTGTTTATACAGAATTCATGTCTGTAGTTCGAAGACAAAAGGAAATTGTGAAGCAGTTGATTTATCAGCAGCAACGGACCGTTTCTAAGGTTCACCCTGGTCTAACCATCTTCAAAGAAGGTGCAAAGTGTTTTCTTTTTTCTGGCAAAAGTGAATTATGTAATGGCTTCCTTCAGGTTTGCGTAGTATTCCAGTTGAATCGATACCCGGAATACAAGAGACTGGCTGGCGGCCTCCTGCAAGGGCTACTCGAGGTGGCCATCAATTAGAAGAATCTCAAGACATTGATGTGTTAGCGGGGATGCTTAAAATTGTTCTTACATCTGTGAGTAACTTCACTGGCATTGTTTGTCTTCTTCTTAGAGTGCTTATCTCTTTAGCATTGTTTGTAAATTGATGTTTATAATGATGTAATATTGTAGGTAAAAAACCACGAGGATTCGTGGCCATTTAGGCAACCAGTAGATAAAAATGAAGTTCCTGACTATTATGAACATATAAAATATCCAATGGGTAAGTTTTGCTGCCGTTTATAAAAGTATCTTGTATTCCAGTTGTACAATTCATTAACAATCATTTATAGAAAAATTTTGATTCATGTATTGCCAAGCGAGAATAATTATACAGGGCTGTTCAATTGTCACCCCCTGTGCAATATTTGTTTGGTTACTTTTATATAGACAGTGTTAAATTAATTTAAAATTTTTTTAATGAAGCACTGTGTATATATTTTTATATCTTGGTTTTCTTACTGTAAAAATATTAAGCAACATATCCTAAAATATATATTTATTTCAATTTTTACATTTATTAGAGTGGCTTGGGGAAAAAACTATATAAGTAGGTGTTATTGAAAATATTGGTCAGAAAGCAACATTTTTGAAATTTTAACCTGCTTATTGGTATGTTGCTTAATGGCATTATGCTAAGAAGAATTAAAGGAATGCAAAAATATACAAATAAAGTTAAAAATTTAACTTGACAAGAAAACCTTTCTTTTTGTTTTTTTTTAAGAGTAGAAATACTAAATTTTTTTACTGAATTCGTACCTATGCCATCATAAAACAAAGCCATTGTAAACTACTCCCACGAACACACTTTTCATATGGTGTAACAGTAAGATTAGCATGAAATAGTATAAAAATACAGGGCCTTGCAGAATAACGTTTTAACCCTCTGGAATGGGTTTTTCTAAGGGGTTGAAGGTGAGTTTCACATCTTAACATTTTTGTGTGTAACTCAATTTTAATTTACTGAAGTTGTTTAATAGAAAAATTTGTTACTAACATTTTTTGTCTCTTTTTCAAGCCAAATGTAAAAAGTGTAATCCATGATTTAATGCAAAACCTACTATAGGAATTTCCAAGAGTAAGACTACAGTGCGATTGTAAATGATTGAGGACAATTTGAATTTACCGCCACAAATTTTAGTGTATTTCACATGTTGGTTGTGGCTATATCAATATAGGGGCAGGGCTTTTTATAAATACATATTTCACGGTCGCCGTATTTATGATTTCTGATGTTCCTTATCGTTTTAATTTTTGTTATTTGCTTTATATTCTATTCACGATTGATTTGCCATCCAACAGGCTGTGGAAATCTGGGGGAATGTGTGGTATCATTGAAATTTGTTAATTAATTAAGTTGGGTTATGCTAGTTTTTCTTGATGGAGGTTATGTTTTTTGAAAGCAGGCAACGTTGCCAGTGGAACTTGTTTGCTCATTTAACGTCCGCCTATTTCTGCTCAATATTGGTTTATAATACTTAGATATAATAATGATTTCATTATAAATAAAATAATAACTATAATTTAAATGTTGTCGTAACACATACCAAATACATATTGCTGTTTTTTTTACATGAGAATTCTGAACTCAAATCGTATGTATACAGAGCATATTCCACGCCCTTCTTTGTTGTCCTAATATATTTAGGTCTTGCAACAAATTAAGAAGAATTAACGTCCATGTCGCTCATGTTTCAAATATTATGGTAGTCCAGTGGTTGACTGTTTGTCTCTGGTGCTAAGAGACCCAAGTTCGTATTCCACTGAGGTCAGTGTTTTTCTCGGGCGAGATAAAAACTGTAAAACACTCATTCACAATTTAAATGCCAAAAGAATATCCCCTACCCTATTCCACCTTCATGCTACCACTAGAAGTATCTGAATCATCGGCACCCTCCGATTCTGAATCAGATTCCCCAACTGAAATAATGAAAGGAAGAATATTTTCAAACGATAGATTTCCCATATGTTTTGTCCAGTCTTCCGAAATAAGTTTTTCACAATGCTCACAGAAATTTTGCCACATGTCGGGGGTACATTTTGAAAGAGCCTCACGCCATAAATTTGCAACCTTGTCTCTCGATTTTGGCTGCGAATTTATGTGCTTATTGTAATAGGTCTTACAAAACCCCCACGCCATTTCAAATATGGAGGCAATCGAAGAACCTCATAGTTGCGCTTTTTCAAAATTTCGTCAGTTACGTATCTTTTATTTCCGTCTGCTGAAAAAGGTTTAATTAACTCCCAAAGTTTTTTCTTAGTAATTTTGCCCTGAATTTCGACATTGTGGTGGTTAACCAACCATTCCTGCAATACACCTTTTTTGCAAGAAAATGTGGGCGGCTTGGCAAACTGCACTGAATGATAAGGTGCGTTGTTCATAATCACGACAAATTTTCCTTGCAACTTGTCCAAAGCAGGAATCGACTGATTAACCAAGCAATTTTGAAAAATTTCCCCATTCATAGTTTTATGATAGTCCCTGTCGTTGTTCTTTGAGTCTAATAACATGTCGCAGCCTTCCAAAAGCCTAAATTACATCCCGCATTCAAAATCGTGAACCTCTTCCCCTCACTTTTAATTTTGGCTGGGTTACTTTTAAGATCGGTTTCGTGTACCCATTGACGACTCGCGGATCCACTTTGGTAGATCCACGTTTCGTCTAGGTACACGAATGTCACATTTTCACTAGAATTTTGATATTGGAGAAATTGTCTCAAAAATTTAATTTTGGATGCAACGACGTGTTTTTGTTCATATAAAATTTTGCGTCCATTCACCATTTTGTGTTTGTATCCCATTGATTTAAGAATTTTGAATAAAGTAGTCCTGCCCCCCTTGTATTCCAAATTTTCGCGAGAGTCAGCCAAGAGTTTGTCGAGAGTAAAATGTTCATTCTTCAGACGTTACTGCCAAATTTGTCGTTGCAAATCTTTTCTAAACGTGTAATTTAAGAAAACGTCCGTCTTAGCGCGTATACTACAAATGGAAGATTTCAAAACGTCCCGTCCTTGTGATAAAATGTCCCTTATAGAACGCTCCGACACCTAAAATTATAAGTAATTTGCAATTGCATATTTAAGAAATAATACTTGCTTACCCCAAATATGTCAATTAATCGATTTATAATCGTAAATCGTGTGAAGTCTGGCCTATCTCTTTTATATTGGTTGAAAGCTTTCACAATTTGCAGTTTAGTAACTTTGTTAATAACTTTCACCATTCTGACAATTAAGTAGGTGTAATATATTATGTGTTTTATTAATTCTAAAATTACTAGATTATTTTAGAAAAGTAGGGAACTCTAGAGCTGGCAACAGGGCAATTTCATTTTGACATTGCTAGAAATCAATCAAATAATATTTAAGAAATGCAACTTAAGAAAAAAAAAACACAGCCTGCTGGATGGCAAATCAATCGTGAATAGTGTATACCTTTTTATCACTTATTGTTAAGACGAAATTCTAAGTTTATTGTGTATTAATTGTTTTAATTAAAAAGATAAAACTATTGATTAAAATCGTTATTAACAATTAATATATATCCTTATTTCAGACGCCACTGATGAAAAATAAACAGCTGACAGGATTACTGTATTTGCTACCAACATGACAATAATTTCTTATGGCGGTAAATTCAAACTAGCCTCAATCATTTACAATCACACTGTAGTTAGCCTCAAATAATACCATTTAAACTGTTGACTGCTTCTAAAAGCAATTAATTAATTGCGAAAAATACCATGTTATTCAAAAAACATATATTTTAGATTGAATCAACAATTACAAAATACACAAAATAAACAATCATAATAAATAATTAAAAATCGCCACCATCGGCATTTAAACATGCTATAAATCTTCTGGGTAAAGATTGTCGCACTTTTACAAAAGTCCCTGGTGTATTTTTAAGTACGATGCATTGTTGTAAAATAGTTAAGTCGTCAATCGGTGATGCATACACAAGACTTTTGAGGTGGCCGCATAAGTTCCGCATTCCACCCAAGGAATTTAAGTCTGGTGATCTAGATGGCCAAGTCCTTGGTCCCCCTTGCTCAATGTATTTTTATCCAAAATCATTATTCAAGTGATTTCTCACTATGGGCTGGAGTATAAACCACATATTTTGCCGGATATTTAAAGGGACGTCTTCTAGCAATAGCCAAAAGTTTGGTTGCAGAAACTCCAAATAAAAAGATCCCAACAATACCTGCCTATACATTAAGAGGAAACTTTCGCTGATGGCATTTCGAGTTTTGTCACACCAGGCACAACGATTCATCATCATTATCATAGCCTGTAAGATCTCATTATTGGGTAAAGGCCTGCTCTATGGCAAAACTATTATGGAAATTTAAAATAACATCCCCATTAAATTCTGCTTCTTTTGTACGAACTATTAAAGTCTGGCCTATTTACTTGATTTCGCAAGAACTAACAACAAAATCCAACTTTTGCAGGATAATGATTAGGGCTAAGGCTGTGCACACGTTGAAAATGGTATGGATGTAATTGATGGCGTACAGTATATGTCGTAGTGTCGCCTGAGAAACATTTACTGTTCTGGTTAGCTGCCTGGTACTACATTAGGATTTATCTGCGACTGAATTTAAAAAAATTTCCGCTTCTGGTGACCTTGACGTCCTTGTTGGACCTGACATCCCAGCATTTGTTTTAATAAACCTAATGGAATACATATATGATAAATGCATGCAACGAACTCATGAAAATAATCTGTCGACATTTAAAATTGTACCTAACTTTTTCTTTAAGTTGCTGAAGAATATTTTTCAATGTTTTAGAGCAGGGTGTAACTCCATTACGAAAAGATTCAAGGTATAATCTTTTAATTCCTTAAAAAAAAATAGAAAAATATTCATTTTAGTTTTTGATTAATTTAACAATAAGCAGCTGTCAACAGTCGTAATTTTATTGTTTGAGGTCTACTACAAGTATTATCAGCATTTTCAATAATGCATCAAATTAAAACATGGATTATATTTATTACATTTGTCTTGAAAAAAATTTATCCTATGAAAAACAATGAAACACGACATAAAATGTTAATAACAAATTTTTGTATTGTTCCCTCTCTGTTTACTCCACTTTCTCTTAACATTTGTTCCAGCACCAGGTTGAACAATATTGACAATAAGGCTTCCCCAGTCTCAGCCCACAATTGATCTCAAATTCCTTGGTTAGGCCTACTTGTATTCTCACACTATTTACCGTAGCCGTTGGCGTAATTTCTATTAGTTTCATGAGTTTTTCTGGCAATCCTAATGCTCTCATTGCTTTCTTTTGATGCTGTCATAAGCTTGCTCGTAATCAATAAATAGTTGTTCTCATAACTTTTTTCTTGGATTTGTCTCATTGTGAAAATCTGATCTGTTATTGATCTTTTCTGCCTAACGCCACATAGGTATTCGCTTACTGATTTCTCCATCTATTCTTTATGCTATCAGCTTGGACATTATCTTATAAACTGCACTTAGTAGAGCAATTCCCCTGTAGTTCTAGCATTGTAGCCTGTCGTCTTTCTTCTATATTGGGCAGATTATAGCTTTTCACCATTTGTGTGGCATTCTTTCTTCTTCCCATCTCTTTATGACGTTTTCTTCCCTTCATGAGTTCGTCGTCTTTAGCTTCCGTCTTTCACGGTCCCCCCAGTTTCCTTGTTGAAGATCTCTTTCCACCATTATGTTCATTACATGGGTTTTCCATTTGTAGCATGGGGACCTCTTCGTCTTTTTCCCCTTGGCGACCATCTGAATATGTGTTTTAGCCACTTGTGTTCTTGCATCTTTTCTATATGGCCGTACCAACGGAGGGTTCTATTTTCTAAATTTCTGGTAATGGACAAAGTAATTCCCAATTCTTTCCATATCTCTTCCGTTCTCCATCTCTTTCGTTTGGTAATTTGTAAACGTCTTCTGAAAAAGTCCAATTCGGCTGTTCTTATTTTGTTTCTCAAGCTTTCTGTTACTGGCCAGACCTCTCCCCCATATAAGGTGATACTTTCGATTATACTATGAAATATAGTTTTCTTGGTTTCCTTTCTTATGTTATTGTTCCATAGGACTCCATGTAGTGCTCTAGTTGTCGCTTTTCCTTGTCTGACCCTGTTGTTTACAATTTCTATTGACCCATTATCTGAGATAATTGAGCCTAGGTATTTATAGTCCTGACAGTGCGAATGGTCTCATCTCCGATGTGTACGTCTTGTTGTTCTCCGCCTATACACATGTATTCTGTCTTGTTAATGTTAAGTTTCAGTCCATACTTCATTAATTAGTTCTTTAGTATTTCAATTATGGTCATGTTTTCTTTGTTTTTTGTAAAAATTATTTGGTCATCAGCAAAAAGTAAATGTTTTAGTTCTCTGTCTTCTATAGTAATTCCTCTTCCTTCACATTTGTGTTCCCAACTTTCAACCATTTTATCAATACATATATTAAATAAGAGCGGCGGTAGTGTGCATCCCTGTTTTAAACCTTTTGTTATTTGGAGATTTTGAGTAAACCGATTTGCTATTTTTATTTTCCCTGTTGTATGTGTATAAAGTTGTTTCTCTACGACTATAATATAATGTATTCGTTACATATACCTTTTTAGTTGAAGAATGATAGATATTCTCCATTGCCGTTGGATTCTGTAAAAAACGGTGGGATAATGAATCAGAATCCAATGGGCGTGGCATGTTAGCGCTTGGGATCTCCCACTTGTTTTTAAACTAACTGTCAAAAACAGTTTTAAATTTTCGTATTCGTAAAAACAGTAAGAACTAGTTATGAATAATTCAGAGAGCGAAAACGCTGAAATGTGTTTGCCACCAGAAATAACGGAAACCGCGAAAACGACGTGTAATTTACTGCCGAGGAAATCGCAGAAACAGTACACACGGCATAAAATCGTTGTGGCTAGTGACCCGATATACTTTCATCTAAGGCAAAATTTTTATAATACTGATTCAGACCAAAAATTGTAACTTCCTATGAAATAGTCGTAGAGAAAGTATAGTCTCCTACTCGTGTAGAATGATAGCTATTATTCACTCGGATGATTCTGTCACTCATAATAGCTGTCATTCTACACTCGTTGAAGAATATACTATTTACTATTCCAATCCATTTTTCTTTTATTTCTAGTCTTTCCATAGCTGGCCGTATTTCGGATCTGGGTACACTATCATATGCTTTCTCTAAGTCTATATATGCTACATGTATCTCAATGTTTTTGGATTCTATCTTAATCCCGCCTGGCCCTGGTGCTTTATTGTTCTTTGACTTCTTCCGGTCTTTCATTACATCTTCTGCTTGTATTTCTTTGTTGTCCGATGTGTAGTTTATGGTTTCCTCCTGTTGGTATTGTTCTCGTGCTTCTTGTAGTAATCTTTTATAATGATCCATCCATTGATTTGACGATATTACTGCCTTGTTCATTTTGTTCCTTGCATTGATTGCTCCGCATGTGTTTTATAATTCTCCATGCTTCAGTAGATCTACCATATTATTCTATGTCTCAGTTTGTTCTTTTTTTACTTCTCTTTTAACCAACTTTTTCCATCTTTCATAGTTTCCTTGTCTCTCGTTATTCTTGTTATTTAGCCAATTGTGATATGCTCGTTTTTTACTTTTTATCGTGTCTTCTAATTTTTCACTTAACTTCATGGGTTGAGAGTTTTTCTTCCCATACTTTCCCTATTAGTTGGTGTATTCTTTTATGTAGTTCTGCTGGTATTTCGTCTGTTCCTAGGCTTTTATTCTTCTTTAACTGTTGTATTATTTTTTCTACCTCTCTTATGTTTGGTTTGTCTATGCCCCCGATTCTGTTGGTGATTGTCTCCATCTTTCTCCTCTTCCTCCACAATTTCTATCTTCCCGTACATTCAATAGTTCCGTGAAATATTGTGCCCACCTTTCTAATATCTCTTCAAGGTCGCCAGTTAAATTTCCATTCTTTACAGAATATAGTGTTAGATTGGTAGCAGCTTATTTTACTTCTTTCTAACGTTCCTGACCTGGCTGCCGGGTAAACTCAGAGCCAGGGCTCACTGGGGAATAAAATTATTTATCGGCTCAACAGTTTCATTCCTATTTATGTACAATACTAACTTAAATTAAAATACGTGATTTAAATTTATACAATAATATCTCAAAATAAAAAGTTTTAAATGAAAATCAAAGCTGCCTTAGTTCGGTCGTGGAATTCAGACAGTCTGGACGCGGGTCAGCGGAGGACGGCGCGATGCCGTAGTTGGTTACTGACAGCTGGGCAGCACGCTCGGTTCACTGATGGATTAACAGCTGCTAAACGACTAACTAATTTTTATTATTACAATGGAAGTTAAACGGGATTACTCGCAGCAACTGGATTTTAACAGCTTCCTTGGACTCGCGCTATCGGTTACCTAGTAATAAATGAAATTCGTTCCGGTTACTTACGACTGGAATTAACAGTGATGCGAAACTAAAGTCTATTTTTTCTTAGATGTCCGATATCGGCGTAACTACCAACAGAGAAAAAAATGCTATCTATTTCTTTTCCTCCCTTTACAGATGCGGACAACTACAGATAACAATTACTCATGCACGTCAATTCCACCGTAAATTTGCGTACTGCGTGTAAGACGAAGATGTCGATACTTCCGTTTACGCAACTAAAGCTTAGCGGCCAAGCAGCTTAAGTGGAAGCTAGGGGTAAGTGTTTCTATGAATACGTAGAATAAAGGCTAAAATTGCCTACCAATACCTTTAAAACGACATTTTACTAGGTCAGCGGTACTCAATCAACGCCGAAATAATGTAAATAAAACTGTTAGCAAAATTATAATTTATTCAGTTTACGTAACTGTATAGTTTACAATCATAAATAGGAAATTTTAAGCTTCAATTTGTACTATATGAAGCAGCGTATTGCAAAAGTACAACCAGGAAGCAAAAATGATTGCTTTCTAATCATAAATGGCGAATAATCCGACAACAATAGATCATTAGTTGTTCAACAATAACAAATAAAACTTTTTCCGGCACAAATGAAACTTTAGGGAGAATCACCCAACTAGCCGACCCCCAAAAATAATTAATTAAAAAAATAAAGCCTAATAACAAATACAGAAGAAGTATTTTTGAAGAATACCCCCCTACAAAATAGAAAAAAAAAACGATTTAACATAAGCATTATACAACAGTTGACAAGTATCCCAGCACGACAACATTAAATGTAACAAACATACAATGTATTTGCACTAATCATCCTCATCACCTAACCAGCAATAATCGTCGGCGTCTGAATCAGAATCGCCAGTGTTCACAGTAAAAACTAAAGGACGTACGTCATCAATTACTCGTTCGCGATCTTGAGTAGCTCTGATGATGTTTTCTGTGTGTTTCACGCAATTGGCCCACATTTCAGAAGTTACTTTTTCCAACGCCAACTTCCACATTTCCTTCACGTCGTCGTCTTTGCCTTGGGTTTTTCCAATAGTTTTGTCGTATTCGTTTTTTGCAATACCCCATACCAATTCTATTGGATTAAATTGGCAGTGGTATGGTGGCAAACGAAGCACTTCATGGCCGTAGTAGCAAGCCAAGTTATCAACATAATATTGGCAATGTCGCTGTTTGTGCTGTCCCACAATAGTTAATAGCTCCGCTTTCGTTGCTCCTTGGTCAAACACAATTTCGCTTTTTTGCAGCCACTCTATTATTTGGGCTTTATTCGACCCAGTTGTCGGATTTTTTTCAATTTTCCTTGAATGATAGCTTGCATTATCAAGTACGATGATGGACGGTTCTTCTAATTTTTTCAAAAGTGACTCCTCGAACCACTTTCCAAATAATTCTGCGTCCATATTATCATGGTAGTCCGCAGACTTATTTTTGGCTGAAAAAATAAGACTGGCTTCAGAACCGAATCCGTTATTAGGCCCAGCATGCAATATTATATACCGTTTACCGTTACTGGGTTGTTGTAAAATCTTTGGTGCGTTGTCCTGCCAAGTAGATGTGGATGTTCCTAAATTACTAAATATCCAGGTCTCGTCCAGAAACACGAACTCATACGGCTGCTTACAATTTAAATTGCGTAAATAGGCACGTAAAAATTCATTCCTTTTTAAAACTACGTGAGTTTGCTCACATAGACCACGTCGATTGTCGGTTTTACCATATTTAAAATCTAAATGTTTAAAGAGTTTGTAGAGTGTCGCCTGTTGATATGTTACATAATTCTTTTTCTTGTATCTTCTCAAGCAGTGAATCGAGCGTTACATTTTCTTTTTGAGAGTACATGTTGTACAATAACATTTCTAATTTCTTCTTTCACTGCCACGAGCAAATCTTCACACAACTTTCGAGGGCGATTTCTTGTTGGCGTTGTAAGATCACTGCCGCTTTTTCTTAAATTACACACCCTACTCACAGTTTTTGTCGAAACTTGCACCGCTTCCGCTGTTCTTTCTTGAACTGAAAAAAGCGAGTGTAACGGACCGCCATTTCCTTTTTCAAGTACAAAATAATCGTAGGTATACGTTTAACATCTCGCGACTGTCCTTCTGCAAGTGCTTTTTTCCTGCAGCCATGATGCTTGGCGCACGATTGCTTCAAAACTGAATTTTTCGTCTTAAGTTTCATATATTAAGTAGTGGCCAATTTATCCAATCATTATGAACATGTACTACGTAAATCTAAATAGATCATTAGTTGTTCAACAACTAATGATCTATTGCTGTCGGATTATTCGCCATTATCATTAGAAAGCAATAACAACAAACACGTTAAATTGTGTTTACCCAAATCATTAGCTTTAACTGATAAATTGATTAAATACTTTTGCAATACGCTGCTTCATATAGTAAAAATTGATGCTTAAAATTTTCTATTTATAATTGTAAACTATGCAGTTATGTAAACTGAATAAATTATAATTTTGCTAACAGTTTTGTTTATATTATTTCGGCGTTGATTGAGTACCGCTGACCTAGTAAAATGTCGTTTTAAAGGTATTGGTAGGCAATTTTAGCCTTTATTCTACGTATTCATAGAAACACTTACCCCTAGCTTCCACTTAAGCTGCTTGGCCGCTAAGCTTTAGTTGCGTAAACAGAAGTATCGACATCTTCGTCTTACACGCAGTACGCAAATTTACGGTGGAATTGACGTGCATGAGTAATTGTTATCTGTGGTTGTCCGCATGTGTAAAGGGAGGAAAAGAAATAGATAGTATCTTTTTCTCTGTTGGTAGTTAAGCCGATATCGGACATCTAAGAAAAAATAGACTATATCAGCTTTCGGTGTTTTCGCAGGTCTATCACGGCGGGTTGTTGAATGTTCGGCTTTCGCAGGAATTGCAGGTTGTTTCGGAATTCTTAAGCGAGTATCAAACGAAAACACGGGTTGCCCCAGGCTAACGAAATGGTACCGCGATATCCGTAGTAAATTCTCTAAACTGCTTTCAGTTCGGTGTTTTCCAAGTCAGGTGAAAATACGTAAATACGTTTTAAATGTTCGGGATAAAATCAACTACAGGACAACACGTCAAAAACGCGGGTTCTCCCAGGTTAAATCAGTGTTGAACGGAATGTAAAGGCATGGCACACTTTCAAGAACTCGGGTTTCCCCAGGTTAAATCAGTGTTGACTGGATTTCTCGGATTTTCAGGTATTCGGTGGACTGGGTTTATTTAACGGATTTGGTTAATAGGTTCGGGTTCTGGACTGGTTTTCTTCCTCAGGATTTGACTCAGAAATTTCGGTTTCCAGACTGGTTTCTGGGGCTGGTCTTCAGCTCCGAAGTTAATGAATTTTTCTCGGGAATTGCCGGTCCGGCTGTTCTCGCTCGTTTTGGCGTCGTGTCGGGCCGATAGAGAGTGGGATGGCTCATCGGATTGCGACTCCCAGCTCCACCAGCGCTTTTCCGACGAAATAACAACGCGGAAAGTTTCTAAATTAATTTAAAAACGCGTTCTGGCCGGAAACTTCGTTACTTCTTTTCACTTTGTTGTTAAAAGTTTCTAATATTTTTCTATTCTTTTAGTGCTATATTCTCTTTTCTTCCTTGTTATGATTTGTTTTCTCTTTGCCCTTTAGTTTCTGTTGTTGCATTCTGTGGCATGTTTATTTTTGTTTTTGTTTGTTATTCAATTACTTGCTTACATTGTTGGTAGAACCATTTTTTCTTCTCGCCTTTTTACTTTCCCATACCTTATAGGTATAGGGTAAGTATTGAAATCATGAAAATTTTCGAAATCGAGATTTTAACGGATATATCCGTTTTGGGTCTCTAGGAACCCAAAAAAGTGGTTTTTAAAAAATGTCTGTCTGTGGGTGGGTACGTATGTACGTATGTACGTACGTATGTGACGCTCCTACAGCCGAAAGTATTGCTCCGATTTTGATGCGCTTTGGAATGCGGGGGTGTATCGAAAATTCATCGAAAAAATAAGCTTTTCAAAAAAATCCGAAACCGGAAGCGGAAGTTACGCATGTTTTTTTGGTATCACTTTTTTCGTGATTACAATTTTGAAACTTTTATCGCGGATAACGATAGAGGGTCATAAGGCAAATCTGTTAGTTTTTTGCCGAACTCGCTAGCTTTAAACTGAAGGGCGCTATGATTTTTTGAAATTTTTGAGTTTAACGCCCAATTACTCGAAAACGGATGAATCGATTCAAATGATTTTTATTTTCTGAATAGTATATGAAGGGTAAAATGAGGTGATATAAAAAGTTTTTTGAAAAATTATAAGGGGCCTAAATTACGAATTTTCAAAATTTTGGAAATTTTCAAAAAATTATTTCTCAAAAACTGCTCCAAGGAATTTTTTTAAATTTCATATGTCGATAGACCTCGCAAGGGGCTATCGATATGTTTTTTGAAGAACTCCGTAATTTTCCTGTGGCGCCATCTACGAAGCTTGGAAGTTTGAAACTTCAAACTCCTTTAATTAATAAACGAAAAAAGATAGGAAGCTGGGGTTTTCACTGAATCGCTCAGTGCGTAATGGAGCATATGAATATGCAAAGAAATATTACACTCGTGGATATATGTAAGCGCACCGGCCCCCTCCCCCCTCTTTTTTAGAAAAATATTTTTTTTATTCTAACGGTTGTTATTTGTTTGCGTCAAAGAATCTTTTTCCGCGAAAATAAAAAAGTCGATTTTTTATGCCCTACAAAATATAATTTCCAGGGACTTAGAAAATTTTACCTCGGTAGCAACAGCAATCGGTACTAGTTAGACCGCGACGTATATAGTAGAGAATGAAGTATGCCTGGTTGCATATTAAAAGGAAATTTAGGGTAAGTCTGTTCGTTACGAGGCAAGGTTTTAGGATAGCACTTGAACAACCGTTTTGAGGAAAATAACTCTACTGTTGAATAAAGATGATATGAACAGTTTCCAGTATGGGAAAGTCCAGGGAGGCAGTCGCGTCCACTTATTGTTCTTTCCTAGGATTTCTTTTGATACTTTATGTATTGTTTCCTTTAGTTCTTGCCACTGCTCTTCGCGGGCAGCTTTCCTGCAATCAACACTTGTTCATCTGTGCTTTGTAACGTATCTTTTCCTTATTTCTTCCTCGTTTAATGTTGTAAGGTTGTATTTTCTTGCCTTCTTTTTTTTATGTTATTGTAGGAGTTCTTTGTATAAACTTTGTTAAAACCGTATAATGGTCGGAATCGCAATCAGCTCCTCTTTTATTTCTTACACACTATCATATTGGTATGCTTGGTGTCTACTAGTACGTGGTCTATTTAGTGTTTTGTTTCTGCGTTTGGTGCTACCCACGTTTGCGTGTGTATGTCTTTTAACTCAAAGTATGTATTTTCTTCCCTGCCGCAAAGTCTTTATTTTTATTCCATTATCATTACTTTTTCCATGCCTACCGATTGTTGGCCTGTATTCTTCTTTTCTCCCTACTTTTGTTTTAAAAATCCCCTATTACTAGTTTTATATCATAGTTTGGTATTGGTTCGGTTTGTTTTATATTAAATAAACTGTATTAAATTAAAATTGGGGGTTACACACAAAATTGTTTGGGTGTGAATATCACCTCCAAAACCCGTAAAAAATCCCTTCTAGAGGGTTTATGTTTTTCAAACTAAGATTTTACTTACCTGTAATACCAAATTTGGTGATAATAGCATAATAGCTCCGGAGATATTCATGAAATAAACATTTTTTGTAGACTTGAAGACCTCAACTCTTGATTGGTACATATTTAGACGTATGTTTAAACATAATGTAAACTTTTGGCTTATTTTGACGAGTTCTATACGCCTTAATGTTTCGGAACGTTATTCTGAAACACCCTGTGTAGTAAAGTCTAAATTATGGCCTATTTGCTTATCCTGCATTTATTTTGTTTCATTGACACTTTTAACAATTTTTTCAGTAGAATAATTTTAAATTACAGAAACTACCAAGACTTTATGTTTTGTTTCATTCTCTCTTCTGTTTCTCAATTTTTATCGCACTTTATTGAGAGTGTTTTGGTCAAATAATAATAATAATAATTAATAAAACTATTGCATTTAAAAATAAAATTTCAAATTTGTGGATATATTATACTGTGTAACTTGTTTGTTGTGATTTACAGATCTAAGAACTATGTCGGATAGATTGAAACAACGTTATTATGTATCGAGAAGGCTCTTCATTGCAGATATGACGAGAATTTTTACAAATTGCCGGATATACAATTCTCCGGAGACTGAATATTACCAATGTGCTGTGAATCTGCAACAGTATTTCCAAACAAAAATGAAAGAAATGGGACTATGGGATAAATAGTACACGTAGTGCTTAACTTATAAATTATTTAAGTATGTATTGAATAGATAAATTTAATATTACTGTTTTACTTTCATTTATAATGTTAAGATGTGGGATTTTCGTTAGTACGGGTTGCCGTAAGGATGTCGTAAATAACACATACAGATGAAAACCAGTTATATATTATTACGTCTATGTAATAAACAAATTTATGCAACGTTACACAAAGTAGATATAAATATATTTAAATGAAAATGACTAGTAACTTCATTTTGATAGGTAAATAAAGTGTTAATAGACTATACTATACATTTTTAACAAACAGCTGCACCTTAAAGTCTTAATAACGGCAAATCTCAAAACAATTAATATTAAAATACATGCATGCCTCAAACAATAAGATTTTTTGGTCATAACTAGATCTGCATAAAATATATAAACAAAAATCATACGGATAAAATAATTGTAGTTTTAGCTAATTATAAACATTAGTTTAGAATAATTGGTTCCACTTAAAACGACAATTTGAAGAACCTTAACACAAAAAATGGGTTATTATTAGATGCCAGTCTGGATTACAACATATAACTAGTCGGGAACCAACACATTACGACTAACAACTTCATCGATATCTAGAATTGCATACAAAAACACTCTTACAGATTAGATGCACGAATTTCTCTATCTTCTAAAAACTAATGAATACTATACAAAAGTTGCGCTCTCTCAACAGGGAACACCCGATTTCAATATATAAAAAAAGAACACGTATGTCGAAGGAAGAAACGAGAACTCATAAAGAAGGAAACTTTATTCGCTAAGCAAAATGTGATTGGTGTGGGAGAATTTTATTTTATTATTATTTTCTATTATTAACACACGATTTTACTGCAAGGACCAGTCTGGGCCGGCAAAGGACTAGAAATTTTTTACCATGTATACTACTTATAAAACTGTATGGCAACTGGGGTATTGCTAAATACTACATTCATCACTATCGTCAGAAAGGCCACAGGTAGCGTCTGTTACATCCAGTACGATGTCGAGATTCTGTGATAATATGTCCTCTTCATTCCCTTCATCGTACGAGCTGAAAACATTATTTTGCATTAAATACTCGTTTATGTTAAATGTGTTTTTTGGTGAAAGCTTTATCCACATCTATTTATTTTAAATTTGCAATCAATTTTTTAAATTTAGTTTTACTTATTTCAGGGTGTCTATTTAGTATCCAATTCCCTTACAACTCGCTGTATTTTATTTTCTACTATTTAAAGTATCAAAATATCTTCAAGCTGGAGTAAACTAAACATGCATTTTTGTCATGGAACGCTTGGAATATTATTATTCTGAACAGAATTTTGTGCAGAATTATGTGTCGTGTTATACTAGTCTTGGGCCTGTATGGCACGGCACAGAATTTTGTACAAAGTGTTTTTACAAAATTCAGTGCCGGGTCATACAGCAAAATTTTGAACAAAATTCTGTAGCTCGTGCTCTAAAGTCTACAGAATTTTGTTCAGAAACAATGTCGAATCGATACACAAACGAGCATTTTCTAGTTGTTCATCAATCCATTCTACACAAACTTAATAATGTAACTTATAAACAAAAAACACCTTCCCGACAACGCAAAAATAATATGTGCAAGCCACGAAAAGATAAACAAGATTCGAAGTTATGTAAACAAAAGTAAACAATTATTATCATATCTTGTTAGAATTCTACTTTATCGACAATCACATGATTATTTTGACAGTTTTCTCACAGCTGTCACCGTAATTTGCACACATTAACCTAATATTATAAAATCTTGTTAGAATTCTACATTATCGACAGTCGCATGATTATTTTGACAGTTTTCTCACAGATGTCACTGTAATTTGCGCATGCTCACAGACAGAATTTTCAACAAAATTTTATACAAACTTATGTTCAAAATTTTGTACAAAATTCTGTGCCGTGTCATACAGGCCTAAAACCTACAGAATTTTGTATAAAATCGGCGTCGCACTGACGCGCAAACGAGTAATTTTTAGTGTTTGTTAACAATGACAGAGGGCGAAGAAGAATACGTTTACCACGTGTTTACCCCTCCTTCAGACATTAAACGCACTTTCTCTTACCTTGCTTACGCTCTTTATTGCTGCGGTTTGTTTGCTTTGTCGTGCGTTCGTGTAAAATAAATAAATAAAGGCGCTACGAACTTATGCATTAACCTAATGATTATTTTGACAGTTTTCTTATGGATGTCGCCGTAATTTGCACCTGTTTGCGCATGCTCACAGACAGCATTTTGTACAAAATTCTGTGCCGTGACATACAGGCCTAAGTAATGAATTTAAAAAAATTAATATATTGAATGTAGCACAGTATGTTTCATTATGAATACATTCCCACTAAATGTATTATGAAAAATGGGGTCCTGACCTTTTTTAAATTACATTTAGATTCTTGGGTAAAAACTACAGGTTTATTGTTTTTTTTTCTGTTGCATTGAAATTCACGTTCATTAGTAAGTAAATATTATTAAAAACTGTAAAAATCCCTAATTATATATTATATTACAAATATATATTTTCAATTTTTCAAATAAATGTTTAAAATCAAAAATGAATTAGCAAACTTTGTGATTTGAAGGATTCTAAAACAGCGTAAAAAACGTAAAAGTAGTAGCAGCTTGAAATTTAAAATTAAAAATATATCGCCGAAGCTTCTAAATATATTGAAGACTTCATAGTCAATTTTTTCTATTTATGG
>JABXWE010026736.1:0-15102 GCA_014611495.1 Limonius californicus
ACAACATAAATAATTTATAAATTAATAAACTAAATTCAGAATCATAATCTTTACAAAATTAGGAATCTTTTGATATCAGTTACATTAATATTTAAAATAAAAAAATTACATGAGGTTAAAATTATTCAAATATACCCAAATTTCTTCCATTGAGCCTTAAAATTATAAAAAACAGAATGCTTAATCATCAATACAATTACATAAACACAAATACATCCTCTACATCTGTTAATAATAATATAATTAATAAAATTAAGATTATAACCTCCAAAATCACTCTTTTCACCTAATTTTCATAAATTCTAAATAAACAACATAATTTAAATAAACAAATGTACTTCAACACCTCCCTTATGTAAGCCATAAACTAATTATCACAATAATAACATCTTGAATCATAAATTAAATTTGATACAAACATATTTACAAAAAAGGTATAATACAAAATTATAACAATTTTACATTTCAGGGCTCCAATATTGCCTAGGACACCCCAAATTCATCATTACCAAGGAAAATACACGTCCCCATCACTATTCACTACTGAATATCCACAGAAAACTTCATTTTGATTACTGATAAGTCACATCGTATTACATTCCGAAAATCGGACAAGACCTTTTATGTCAATAAGGTTTACATTTATCAATTATAATAACAAGTACCTCTCATATAGCATAATTTACATAATCACCAAGTTAATTAATCTCAATTTCAGATACAATCTGGACATCTACACCAAAAACAATATCATTTAAAATATAATTTAAGTATTACGAAGTAAAAATAACATAGTCGGAGCGTAGTATAGGATAATTACATAATTTATAGTAAATAACATGGCAATATATATATATATATATAATCATATATATATATATATATATATATATTGGTTCTGAGATTTCCGCGGGTGTTGTATGCTGTGATGGGATTCCAGGAATTCTTTTGTGTAGCAACTTCGTGGTCCTGGGACGGACCGGGATGGTTGTCTTGACGACGTTTCGGCAAAGTCACATTAGACATCTTCAGGTCTGGTCGGATAACTTTTTGCTGGTGCTTCTTGTAATACGACTGTACAGTTGGAAGAAGTTGTAAGAGGAAATCAGGAGATCTGGTTCCAACAACGGCCGTCCGTCCTGTTTGGCTTAGATGTTAGAAATGTTTTAAATGATTCATTTCCAAATCGTTGGCTTGGTAGAGGTGGTGCTATAAATTGGCCAGCTAGATCTCCTGATTTACAACTTTGCGACTTTTTCTTGTGGGGCTACCTTAAAAACAAAATTTACAAAAGACGCCACCCAGATATTAATCCTTTGAGAGAAGCAATAGTTGCTGAGTGCGCGTTAGTTACTGAGAGGCAGTTGGTCAATGTAAGAAATGCTTTTTATAACAGATTGGGGTATTGCTTATATCAAAACGGGGGGTTATTTGAATATTTATTATAATTTATCTTTCCTAATTTTTTTTCCTAGAATTTATACTAAATAATATTTAAACTGCTAATTACTTTAATGTTTATTGATGTAGTATATAAATAATGGCAAAATACCTATAAATTTAATGCACAATGTTAATTGCCTATGTTCGACTTTGAGAGTGGGCACCCGGTATAAATAAAAAGTTGATATGAGTTTCGGCGAAACTGGTAGCAAACATTAACGTTAGAAAATACGCATTTCGAGGTTATATATCAGCTTAAAGTTTCAAAATAATAGGTTTGAAACAAAAAAGTTACATGCGGTATTTTATCTCGTGGCCACCTGGTTTATCTTTGCTTAATTTGTGGTTCGATTTTAATCGAATAATTTTTAGAGTGTTTTATATAGTTTATAGATGGTATAATCATTTAAAAATACATTGTAGTGTACCGTTTAAAAATTCGAAAGCTGTCTTTTTTTAAAATTTAATTGTCTTGTTACCATAATAAAGCTTTTAAAAAAATCAATAAAGAAGAACAATTAAAGTTGACTATTTTTTTCTTTCAAAATCAACTTTAAAAAAATTAATTCTGTGTATCATTAACGGACATTTAAATGTTTTACCAAACAATTGAATATTTCAGCTATTTTAAACTAAAATATCATTGTGTGATATATCAATGTATTTCAAATTTTACGACGAATAAGATGATCAAAAATTGGCGGAAGTATTAAAAATAAAAAGTTGATATAAATTCCGGTCAAACCGAAAGCAAAATTGACGTTAGACTTAGAGGTTATATATTAGTTTAAAATTTCAAAATAATAGGTTTGAAACAAAAATGTTACATGCGGTTACCTCAACTCGTGGCCACCCGGTTTATCATTGCTTAATTGTGCTTCGATTTTAATCAATTAATTTTTAGAACGTTTTACAAAGTTTATAGATGGTATAATTATTCAAAAATATATTGTAGTGTACAGGTTAAAAATTGGAGCTCTCTTTTTTATTATTTTTAAATTTAATTAGTTTCTCGAAACAATGAAGCTTTTAAACAAATTAATAGAAGACAACAATTAAAGTTGACAATTCTTCTGCTTTTCAAAGTTAACTTTAAAGAAAAAATCAATTATATGTTTCATAAACTTTTAAATGTTCTACGAAACAACTGAATATTTTGGCCATTTAAAACTGAAATGTCATTGTATGATATATCAATATATTTTAAATTCTACGACGAATAAGATGATCAAAAAACGGTGGTATATTTAAAAATAAAAAGTTGATATCAGTTCCGGTCAAACCAGAAGCAAAGGCTAAGGCTAAAAAATGTGCAGTGAGAGGATATAACAGTTTAAAATTTCATAATAATAGGTTTGAAACAAAAAAGTTAATGCGGTTACCTCATCTCGTGGTCACCCGGTTTATCATTGCTTAATTGTGGTAGTTCAATTTTAATTGATTACTTTGTAGAATGTTTTATAGTATGTATTTCAAATTTTACGACGAAGAGATGATCAATAACGGTGGTATATTTAAAAATAAAAAGTCGATATGATATCAGTTCCCGTCAAACTGAAAGCAAAGGCTAAGGTTAGAAAATGTATATTTAGAGGTTATATATCAGTTTCAAATTTCAAAGTAATAGGTTTGAAACAAAGAAGTTACAGGGGATTACCCCAACTCGTGGCCACCCGGTTTATCATTGCTTAATTGTGGTTCGATTTTAATCGATTACTTTGTATAATGTTTCATAGTAAGTATTTCAAATTTTACGCCGAAGAGATGATCAAAAACGGTGGTACATTTAAAAATAAAAAGTCGATATCAGTTCCGGCCAAACCGGAAGCAAAGACTAAGGTTAGAAAATGCGCGTTTAAAGGTTATATGTATGTTAAAAATGTCAAAATAATAGGTTTGAAACAAAAAGTTACAGACGGCCACCGCAACTCGTGGCCACCCGGTTTATCATTGCTTAATTGTGGTTCGATTTTAATCGATTACTTTGTAGAATGTTTCATAGTAAGTATTTCAAATTTTACGACGAAGAGATGATCAAAAACGGTGGTACATTTAAAAATAAAAAGTCGATATCAGTTCCGGCCAAACCGGAAGCAAAGACTAAGGTTAGAAAATGCGCATTTAAAGGTTATATGTATGTTAGAAATGTCAAAATAATAGGTTTGAAACAAAAAGTTACAGACGCCACCGCAACTCTGGCCACCCGGTTATCATTGCTTAATTGTGTTCGATTTTTAATTCGATTACTTTGTTAGAATGTTTCATAAGTAAGTATTCATCATAATTTTAACGACGAAGAGATGATCAAAAACGGGTGGTACATTTAAAAATTAAAAATCGATATCAGTTCCGCCAAACCGGAGCAAAGACTAAGGTAGAAAATGCGCCGTTTAAAGGTTTATATGTATGTTAAAATGTCCAAAATAATAGGTTTGAAACAAAAAGTTACAACGGCCACCGCAAAACTCTGGCCACCCTTTATCATTGCTTAATTGTGGTTCGATTTTAATCGATTACTTTTGTAGATGTTCATAGTAAGTAGTTCATCAAATTTTACGACGAAGAGATGATACCAAAAACGGGTGGTACATTTAAAATAAAAAGCGAATCAGTTCCGGCCAAAACCGGAAAGAATACAATGAAACAAAAACATAAGGATAATAAAGCGCATTTAAATGTTATAGTATTCGTTAGAAATGTCCAATAATAATAAGGTTTAAATAAAAAGTTAACACGACGGCCACCGCAACTCGTGGGCCACCCGGTTTATCATTTGCTTAATTTGTTCATTTTAATCGACTTACTTGTAAATGTTTCATAGTAAGTATTTCAAATTTTACGACGAAGAGATGATCAAAAACGGTGGTACATTTAAAAATAAAAAGTCGATATCAGTTCCGGCCAAACCGGAAGCAAAGACTAAGGTTAGAAAATGCGCATTTAAAGGTTATATATATGTTAAAAATGTCAAAATAATAAGTTTGAAACAAAAAGTTACAGACGGCCACTGCAACTCGTGGCCACCCGGTTTATCATTGCTTAATTGTGGTTCGATTTTAATCGATTACTTTGTGGAATGTTTCATAGTAAGTATTTCAAATTTTACGACGAAGAGATGATCAAAAACGGTGGTACATTTAAAAATAAAAAGTCGATATCAGTTCCGGCCAAACCGGAAGCAAAGACTAAGGTTAGAAAATGCGCATTTAAAGGATATATATATGTTAAAAATGTCAAAATAATAGGTTTGAAACAAAGAAGTTACAGGGGATTACCCCAACTTGTGGCCATCCGGTTTATCATTGCTTAATTGTGGTTCGATTTTAATCGAATACTTTGTAGAATGTTGCATAGTAAATATTTCAAATTTTACGACAATGAGTTGATCAAAAACGGTGGTATATTTAAAAATAAAAAGTCGATATCAGTTCTGGTCAGCCCGAAAGCAAAGACTAAGGTTAGAAAATCCGCATTTAGAGGTTATATATCAGTTTAAAAGCTCAAAATAATAGGTTTGAAACAAAAAAGATACATGCGGCTACCACAACTCTTGGTCAGCCGGTTTATCATTGCTTAATTGTGGTTCGATTTTAATCGATTACTTTGTAGGTTGTTTCATAGTATGGATTTCAAATTTTACGACGAAGAGATGATCAAAAACGGTGGTATATTTAAAAATAAAATGTCGATATCAGTTCTGGTCAACCCGGAAGAAAAGACTAAGGTTAGAAAATGCGCATTTAGAGGTTATATATCAGTTTAAAATTTCAAAATAATAGTTTTGAAACAAAATAGTTACATGAGGTTACCACAACTCTTGGCCACCAGCTTTATCACTGCTTAATTGTGGTTCTATTTTAATCGATTACTTTGTAGAATGGTTTGTAGTACGTATTTCAAATTTTACGACGAAGAGCTGATCAAAAAACATGATACATTTAAAAATAAAAAGTCGATATCAGTTCTGGGAAACCGGAAGCAAAGAGTAAAGTCAGAAAATACGCAGGTATATAATAGAGGTTATATATCAGTTGTGGTTACCTCAACTCGTGGCTACCCGGATTATAATTGCTTAATTGTGGTTCGATTTTAATCGATTAATTTTTAGTATGTAACGTTTATCGATGTTATAATCATTCGAAAATATATAGTAGAGACTTAATAAGAAATTAAACTACTCAATTAATAATTCTGATTAATTGTAAGAACTCTACTAACACTGCACAATGTAATTTACTTAAATGTGGTTTATGCATGATACTCATCGAGTAATTAATTTTAGTTTTCCCTAGTCTTAGCTGAATTTTCGTATTAATGATAACAATAACAACTAAAATAGCAAAACCTGTTGGCAAATTTTCTTTATTGGACTAGAAATGAAATGTTTGGGCATTTTTTTATGTTCGAACAATGTAAATGAATTTCCCAGGAAGATGTAAATGTTAAGCAGAATTTCTAATGATGGGCTGGCTGTTTTGAATTTATCCTGCAATGGGCAATAAATTTAAATCCACAAAAAGTAATTTTGGTTTCGTAAAAAGAACAGGATTTTAAATTAGCACCGTTAATTATTAAATTCTCAGTTGAAACGATGGCTTTTACCACAAACATTTAAACTTCTAAATGTAGTCGTTGCAATTTAATGCTCCAACTTGACCACTGGTAAATTAATTGGTGTCTCGTTCTTTTTCGGCAGCAATGTCTTATTTTGAGAATATCTGGCATAAATTATCCATTTGTCGGTGAAAAATGATTGACAAATTCAGCGTTACTTCTAATTTAGACCATCTTTGGAAATATCCAGGCAAGTTAGCGAAAATGATGGGCCATCTATTACATCTATATTATATGGTAATGCTGTTTAAAAGAACCACGAAAATAACTCAAGAATGCTGTCGAAAAAATAATTATTCGTTAGTAAACGAGCTGCCGTTTGCAGTCAAAATTAATGCATTTGTTTGTGTCCAAATCGCATCGTTATGCGAAAGCGCGATTAAATGTCTTAGCTCCTGGTAGCTTAAGATCGTGTTCGAATATATGTAAGTCTAAAAATAAACAATATTGTTTTATTTTCCGACTTCATTGATAAGATGTGTACGCAATGCGAATGAATTAATCATATTCAGATTGGACGGTGATGCTTAACGATGGAAATTTATATCCGGCATCAAAAATAGCTTATTTGCCCATACAATTTGTTTAAAGAAGAATAGAATGAACGATGCTGTCAAACATATGCTTGAATTAAAAATGATTAGAGGCATTTCTAACTGTACAGAGACATTGATGATATATCATATAATGAATAGCTCGTTAAAAATGACCTTATTACGAATAATTCGTTATCTCTAAACAAATTGAATTCCTCTGCAGTATGCCATTCGAACGAACACTTTGTAAGTGTTATCAGTAGTACAGTAACAATAGAAGGAAATGAATGCTGATTTTCTTCACAAAATAATTTTTAATTTGCTAATCATTTTAGAATTGTAGAAAATTTCAATTAATGCTTCATGTTGACTTAATAGTTGGTCATTTATTCAAAACGTTATCTTCAAACAACTGTAGTCTTTGATTATGTCACTCGCATGTGGTTCAAGCATTTATTGCTGAAACAATTGTTATTAATTAAAGCACTAAATACGATAACAAACACGTCAAGAACAAAGAACGCTTCTTAAGCTCTGAACGTAATTAATTTTAAGAGATAACCCTATCGATTTTTCATGCACTATTTCTACATAAAGCTACAGAGCGTTATCGTGGTTGCCCAGCTTATATGATATACTGTATATTAATTATGTGAAAATACATAGCAGCATGTATTTATTAGAGTAGTAATTGAATAGAACAGAGGAACACCAAGAACTTCACTCATTCATTTTTCAATTCTAGCTCGAACAATGCAAGAAATACTCGTGATATTGTTATGCAGTTCTAGATTGTAATTAATATGACAATGTACTTCCTTATTTTCCTAAACAAAACAGAAATGAACCGTGCGGGACGTTGTTTATTGTAAACATTTCTCCATAAGCAGTGCCGCCTCTCTGTTGCAATCAAGAAAACAATACCGAAAAATACCTACTTACAAATGATTGTAGTGTAATGCTGCTTGCATATTTATAATCTGTTAAACTTCACAACCAAACAGAATATTTCTATTTGTATGTTTCACTCTGGCATGATTTATGTTTAAAATTTTAATTGCATTTAATTTGATATCTTGATTGATATGTTAACTCTCTTAACTATGTAAAAGGTTTTTAATCCTTCCATGCGCTCGTTTGCCATGGCTCAGTATTACAAATGGCGTTAACAAAAATACTTCATTGATTTTTAAATAGCTATGTCATTTATTTGACGTGTGTCCATTTTAATAGCAAAATGGAAGTAGGTAATACAATTTTGATATTGGCGTCATTAAACTTGCACGAGCTGTTCCTTTTAGTTTTAGTATAATAATTATTTGTAGTCGTCGGTTCCTTCATGAAGTAGGTTTTAGACATGCTCCTGTTTCCTGCCACCTTTTCTTGGGTGTTCACAAATCTCCTTATGGATTATATTTTAGTACTTTGTACATCCATCCTTTCGAGATGTTCTACCCAATTTCCTCTATATTCCGATAGTTTTTTGGCCAAAGAAAATATATTTAGGATCTTCTCTTTATGTTTTCTTTTGCAACACCTCTTAAATATCTTAAAAATTTCTTTTCGTTGCTTTGTACAGTTTAAGTTGCGTTTTCCTTATTGTTACACAATTGGGTTGAAAATTTTGGTGTTTAGATATTGGTGGTAAGAGATTTCGCAGCAAAGATATGGAAGAAAGCGAGATGTTTGCTCAAATAATATATCATTTAGGGCAAAAAAAATTGTAGATTTCATCGGTGTTTTGCCGTGCAACGCATCTTTTGTTCTTGATATTTTTATATTGTACTCTTTGAATGTTATATTTAATATATATATTTCTCTTTGTTAGTCATCTTCTATTTCCGTTATTAGTAAATGATCGTTAGGAAAAGTATGGCCTTTGGCTAGTGATTTTGTCCAATGTGTTTCGTGTAGGCGACTTGTTTTCCATTTTCTTTTAACATCACTTATACATACATATATATATATATATATATATATAATGCCGTGAATAAACTTATTTTTATTAAATAAATACATTTTCTCATTTATTAGCACCATTTGTATTTTGGCCCCACGTTGGGCGCCAAAACTACTTTCTGTCGACAACCCTATACATATATTTTCATTTACTAGCCTCATTTGTATTTTGACCCTACGTTGCTCATCAAAAATTGGCTGTATATATCCCTTATTATTAAATAAATACATTTTCTTCTACTAGCCCCAAGTTGAATGCGCCAAAAATTATTATTGTGTATTTATGAACTTCGTTGACATAAACTTGTATTGAAATTTTAAAATACCATGTTATTAAATTTGTTGTTAATTAAATTTAATGTTACCTACAGGTGTTCTTTTTAAATTCATTACAGATGTTTAATAATTATATCCGTTGAGGTAATATACATCAAATGTAATAAACTTTTCTTGCACTAATATATAATTTGCTGTGTCAATCTTTATTGATATTTACATAAGTAATTCGTAGCAATGAAACAAACGAAGTTGAAGAAACAATTGCCAGTAACCGACGCCGCTTATGCAGAATTCCACATCGAATCTTAGAAAATATGATTTGCTGGAAAAATCACTATTTCAGTCACAGGCATGTCTTTAAAATATAACGCTGATTCACACACACATCATTTAACAACTGGTTTTATTTCAGAAACTACATAATTACGCAGATTACAACTTTTAAAATAAGTAGCTAGAGGTGAATCTTTCCCCCTTAAGATCTAAAAGATTACAAGTCACAGGAACGAGTGACCTCGACTCGTTTAAAAAGTTGAAACGTTCAAAAAAATAAAATTAGAACATGCAAATTTTACTACCCTCACTATGCTTTAATGTCACCGAAATTAGTTCATGATTTATCTGCACCAACCTTTACACAGAAGTTAGGCACGCTAAAATGTCCCTGGACTGCTACTCCTCTAGTACACAGACCGCACTCATCTCCGCCAGGCTGGTTCTACTTACCGTGAACTGCTGTCTTTTCCCGACATGTGGTACTTATCCATTTCCATTAACGATGATTAAAACTCGCATTCCATTTGATGATGGTCTATTCTCTTTTTAATATTACAATTTTCATGACATTAAAAAAGCAAAAAGTAATCTTTAATTTTAAAATTTAGGGATCGTTGACCAGCGGGGAAGAGGTTAATTGATACGGAAAACACGTCTTGCCCCAACGGCGATTCATAGGTGAATGATTAAATTATTTAATCGAATTTAGAAGCTTACTTTTACTTAACAACCAATGAAATTACAAAGATTATGACAGATGGGAAAACTGTCAAGGTGTCAAATACCATTTTTTAAAATATTATTAATTTACACAACAAATCATAATGAAACTTTTAGATGACACTTTTGCCCAATTAACATTTAATTGCCTCCCCGCAATTAATATTATACTCCACAGAGAATATGAGTATATAACACTATAAATGTATTTAGATATTTACCAGATGATAATGAGGCCAAAAATTAAACAGTACTATCGGGAATTAAAGGGTAGATAGCGAATAGGGAAATTTATATTTAACATTAATTTATAAAGGTAATATATTGCCATGTTATTTACCTTAAATTATGTAATTTTCCTATGCTATCCTTCGAGTATGTTATTTTGGCTTCGTAATACTTAAATTATAATTAAAAGGATACTATTTTTGATGAAGAAATCCAGATTATACCTGAAATTGAGATTAATTAGCTTATTATTATGTAGACTATGTTATATGAGAGGTTTTTGTTATTATAAACGATAAATGTAAACCTTATTAGTATAAAAAGGTAGTTTCCGATCTTTGGATTATGCTGCGAAGTGCTTTATTTGGTATCGGAGTGATGTGTTTGTGGACATTCCGTTGTGAATAGTGATGGGGACGTCTATGTTCCATAGTAATGTTGAATTTGGGGTGTTCTGGGTAATATTAGAGCCCTGAAATGTAAAATTGTTATAATTTTGTATTTACCTTTTGTAGATATGTATGTATCAAGTTTAATTTATGATTTAAGATGTTCTTATTGTTATAAATAATTTATATGTTGTATAAAGGAAATGTTAAAGTAACTTTGTTTAGTTAAATTATGTTGTTTATTTACAAATTATGAAAGTTAGATAAAAAGATTGATTTAGAGCTTATAATTTGAATTTTATTAATTATTTTCTTTTTAACAAATTTGGATGATGTAAATGTGTTTAAGTAATTTTATTAATGATTAAGGAATCTGTTGTTAGTAATTTTAAGGCTCAATAGTTGAAATTTGGGTATATTTGAATATTTAACCACATGTATTTCTTTATCATAAATATTGATGTAATTACTATTGAAAGATTCGTAATTTTGTAAAGATTACAAATCTGAATTTTGTTTGTTGATTTATAAATTATTTATCTTGTAATATGCAATTTCAAAATATTTCAAAACATATGATGATCAAAAACATAAGTTTCTGTAAGGCCATTGGTGCATTATTAAATTGAAGGTGATTTTTAGGCCCATTTTGGGAATTTAGTGTGTGTTCAAAGTGCTCAAAGTGAAAGCACGTATTAATATTCGTTCCTAATTTAAAAATTTAAATCATTTAGGGCGATTATAGAAACTTTTGGGCGTTGCCAAGTTTTGTTCACAATGTGTTTAGAGGTTATACTTTATTTGGTGTTTAACAAAGTTTAATTAGTTTGAAAGTTAACTTATGTGAAGTATTTGTTTTGTTATCTAAAATAATAATAAAATTTACCTGATTTTAAATTCAACGAATATGTTTAATTTACTCAAAAGGTTCCTGAAAAGTAAATTAATTAAAATGAGTAAAAGGTGTTTTCTGATAGATAAATATAGTGAAGTCACTTACCTGCATTACTTGATGCACTTCTACAAATTTATTGAAGTGTTCCTTTGGATACTAACACAGTTTGCGAAATAGCTAGAAGAATCGTAACTTCAACGGTTTTCTGGAATGCAGCGAGCGACGCGTAGAATAGAAATGACCGCATCGAAGCCGAATTAATGCAAGCGTATGCATTTTTGAGGAAGCATGTTGTAAAGTCTGTTCCAAAATCATTGGAATGTATGATAAGTTCACAATTATTTTCTGTATGTATTTGTTTCATTAGTTATTATAATTATATGACTATCTTGGATGAAGCCACGAATATTAATATTTTTATTAGAACCCTGAGATTTATTATAAGAAGATATGCTGATGTAAATTGAAATTTAAGTTCTTTGTTTGAGATATAATTAATTTTAATTTGTATTATGGGCGCTACCAACGTCGATTTAATTTTACTAAATTTATTCATGTAACAAGAAGTTGCAAAATTTATTCGTTATTTTTATTTTAAAACAGATTACATGGCATTCTTTATGGCGCCCAACGTGGGTGAAAATATTAAAATAATTATTTCTACTATATTACATAGCATATATTTATGGCTAGCCAACGTGGGGCTATTTGATTATTTATATTTATGACAACTTTCACAGCAATATATAGCCTTCCATATTTTATTAATCCAATATTAATTCCGTTGGATATTGGTGCTTTGCGATTCTTACTTCTAAACCGTTCTGTTCAATTATTCCATTGTGAGTTCGTCTACTTCGTATATGTATTTTTCTAAATTTTCTTTGTACTGATATTTGCCGTTGTACCACAATTTGTTATGTTGTATTGTTGTTGTTGTTTTTTCATTCTTGTTCATGTTCTTCATATATTGATAGGCAAAAGACTGTCGTCCGTATAAATCTTGTTTGCTGTATGTAACTGTTGTACTGCTGATTGAGCCATGTTTATGTTTTCTTTGTCGTTATATGTTAGTGCGTTTCTATTGTGTATATATTTCTGGTATTTCTTTTTCCTAGAGCTTCGCCTGCTGCCTTTTGGGTTGCGCCAAGGAAGGTCGCTCAGCGGTAGAGCCTTTACATTTCATTCGGGGGGTTTAGTGTTCGAACCCCGGGCGTTTGTCTTCCGGATTTTCGTGGTTTTCTGGGTCATTTAGGTAAATACTGGGACAGTATCATCGATGAAATCCCATTATCCATATTTCCTGTTCTTTCCCATTCGTACGTTCTCGTTACAGGCTGAAAAGGGGCTGAGGGTTCTGTTGTGGAATCCGACTGACCCCTATAGCGGCCCGCCCCCGTGTGCGGAATCAACCTATGGTAACTTTTTTGAGTTGTATTTGTTATGTTGTTCCAATCTTGATCAATATCGTCTATTGCTTGATATTGTAATACATACTAGTTTAGTTTATTCTTATATAATATCTTAATACTTTCATTGTCCAGAAGATTTATTTTGTACGTATACTGTTTTGTTTGTTTTTGTACATGTCGATTTGTGTCTCTTTCCATTTCTTGTACATTATTATTTTTGACATAGCTAAGTAATCATCTGTGCTTAGCTCACATCCTCTACAAACTCTAATATCTACGATTAAGGTTGGACATTCTTTATTTGTTATCAATAATCTATTATGTTTTTAGTGCCTCTTGTTTCCCAGGTGTATTTGTGTATGTTCTTTTTCTTGTAGAAGGTATCCGTAATTTTTAGTTTGTTTTGGAGTGCAAAGTTAATCAGGGATGTTCCATGATTGTTCAATGTTCTGTTAACTTGCCGACACCGTAACTGCCACTGTCAAAATAATAACTACTATAGCAAAACAATTGCTGTGGATATGTTAACAAGAGTTTCGGCCAAAGTTCGATTAATTTAATCTTCAGAATTGACTTTGGATGGGGTTTTAATTTAAATAATCCTGTTTAGATTCGAACAGTCCTCATAGATTTACTTCGTGTATATTTTTTAAATCATCTTCTTTGTTTCTACTATTCCCCTGTATTTTTCGTTATAGTGTAATGCGGGAATACCTACTTCTACATAAAAATTGTTCATTATTTTTTTAAAACACATGAGCTTTGACAGAAAGTGCCAAGAAAAATTGTAAGTTAATAATTAGGTATGTTAAAGAAGAAGAGTTTTATCAAAGAATAATATAATAAGAGTAGAGCCACTGGAAAATTGTTTACCCGAATCATTCTTTACTTTTGTACTGATCATAATGCTTTAACGATTAACATTATTTCCATACTACTTAACGTAGCATTAATAATTAAATTCTTAATTAACTAAACGATGTTGTTTTGGAAATTGTTAGAACTAATAAATCTTTCAACGGGAAAATTGAATATTTACCGCACATTGGACAGAAGAGGTATTACAATTAATTACAGCAGTACAACAACAGAAGTATGTTTACAGCGATACAAGGTTCGCTGAGCAACACAAACACCACTACTAAGCGAGTGTAGTTTACGCGATGAAATAGTATTAACCAATGACAGAATACGCTTGGAAGCTCAAAAATTAGTCTTCTTTAATTTTTAATTTGTGTTGTATAAAATACAACAATTTCTGTTTTACTTCTTTGGAATAAATCTTCATAAAATGAATTATTCTGATAAATTGCATTTGGATATAACGATATTTACAATTATTTTTAGAAATATGAAAGACAATGTTCAGGTACATCAAAATATTGTGTGTTATGAACAAAATATTCTACATACGCTTATTTAAATTATAGTCCCTAAATATGTGTCAGGTATGATGTTAAAGACTGTTGTTTTATACTTTACAACCCTGCAGAGCATAATTCATCAGCGGTCTTTTTACAACTATTACCTGTCGTCTGCTAACCAAGTAAATAATAAAAATTACATTTTCCAAGCTACATGTTTGTTCTAGTATAGCCATCAGACACAGCGACTGATGCGCTACCATTATGGAGTATCCAACATTATATTAGCTAACATTACAGCCGGGCAAGTTATCGATACTTTCTTAAAGTATGAATAATTTGCCTGGTATTGCGTGTTGTATTAAGTATCCAAGTATGTATGTATCGAAAGTATAGAAAGTAGTGCAATATCGTAGTATCAACATTATACACGGTGTTTACGTTATTTTTCTAATTAACAGATATTTCAGAAATTAGATAAAAATCCAAATAGTATTTACTGGGTTGTAATTTAATGTAATCAACACTGCACTACATAGAAATGAAATCAGAAATAGGTACAAATATTAAATCCGATGGTAGATTACAATATATACAAACTAGAAAAAACATTTCTTTGACAATGGGACCCTTAAGATATGAGAAAATAATAATTGAAAATTTGACCCAAAATTGTTTGAGTACCTCAGGATAATAACAACATTTGAGTTCAGAGACATGTTATGCAAAGGAGAGTAAAATAGAAGTGCAAAAAATTTCTTATCAGTTGCCACAAACCAATACTATTAGGTAGGTCAGTAATTTCTATTCAGTCTGTTGTTGTTATCACAAGCCAGACAAGTTTTTACGTGTTTGCCACTTTGGATTTAGTTTACGATTAGGTAATAACCTTCTACAGCTTAAACGGATTTTCTGTGTATCATCAGCAGGGCTCAAACAAAATTTTATTTTATAATTAATAAACTTAATGATTTAAAAAATATATTG